>JAAAYG020013086.1:0-22321 GCA_009936455.2 Tomocerus minor
ACTTAAGGGCTAAAATTAGTACGACCGCCGAGAAAAGGTTCAACTCTTTACTCGGCGAGGGAAGGTGTCTGGCTAGAGATTATCGTTAGTTGGACGCTCCGTTATATATCCCCTGTAATTCCCTACTTCACCAGTAAAAACTAATTTCACTTCACAAAAGAAACAGTTGTACACTTAACACTTGTAGTTCCCTTAGTTAAAATATCAATGCCACCCGGCCCTCTATCAACATTCCATGACTTTTCCTATATACATTTGCTGTTTTGATTCGTAAAAGCACTAAGAGACAGATTAACTTTAAGGCAGAGTAAACACTTAAATGCTATTATTCTCGCAACTCCAACAAATTCTTTCCTTTGCATTTAACTACCATAAAACATGTGAAGAACATTCCTAGATTAAAGATTACTTTATTTCCTTACATCCTACTCTTATCAATAATTGCACTTAACATTTATAGGGTCATTATTTAAATTAAATTGTTTTCAAGAACTACCTCCTGAAAAACTTATGTTAAAGTTCTACTCAGTGTCCCAAAATGTATCTGACATACTACACACTAATATTTGTTATTGACACAAATTTTTTTTAATATGGTGTTTTGAATAATATTTAAAACAGAGCATACCTATATAATATAGGTATACACCTATTGAATACAACGAGTCAAATAATTTTCTGCGACTCAATAATTAACATTTTGTCCTGACTCAGTTAAAAGCTAATAGGCAGTTCAGATTTGTATAAATAGGTAAAAGTGTTGGAAATTACGGCTCATGGTGGTAATACATTCTCAAGTTAGTGCTACTAAATGCTCGTTAGTGATAATAATAATAATGTTCGTGTTAATAACTTTTTTCATTATAATATCACCTCCTTTGCCGCCACAAACATTTGCTCGCAGTAACTACTAAACATAAAATTAACCAAATAGTCCTGATTGTAAAATGTACTATTTCTGTACTATGTATTTATGTATAATATAATGACTCCCTATAAATTGGGTATATACTTCTAAACATGCATCCTCTATGCCTTAGTTTCTTTCAAGCAGACTTTTCGTGATGTAATTAAGTACCATCAAGAAAAAGTGGAGCATAAAAATAGATAAAGCACAATAACGTCACCATCAGCCAAGCTTTTATTTCTAACAGCAAACATTAACGAAGGCATTACTCACAAAGCTAAGTGGCCAACGTCAAACATTAAATACAGACAGCTACGCTAAATACTAAACTTACTCTTACTGCTGACAAAAATTGTAAATTACTATTTGTCTATTGGTATATTAATAATCTTGACAAAAATTAATTATCTTTTAAATTCCCTTAATATTGGAATTCGTTAATCCAGCTAAATTCCAGGACTCATTTTGCTATCTTAAAAGTCGCAATAGTGTTTTTATAAAACAGGAATATTTATCACGCTACAACTATATTAGATATAACCATCCCCTTTTTTATCTATCTCGCTGAGTAATAACTTCTATAATATTATTTTCGCTAAAAGCAAATATTTAATATTGCAAAGTTGCAAAACATTTTGATGATCACATGCATAAAAATGTGAATTTGTATTCAACAGTAAAATCCCATCCTGATTACAGTGAACACGTGCATTTCTTGCTTGAGGGAAAAGTATTAGATCCTGGAAAAATTAAAAGTTATCGTAGACTTTAGGCATGAAAGCTCAAAGGTGAAGCAGGAAAAACTGATACTCAAGTATTCATAATATGTAGTTGAGACTTGAGAGTTCTCATTAGCCTGAATGTTTATACTAGCACTTCCCATACATCAATGAAGTTTCCGTGATATCAAAACTAACATTAGCCTATAGCCTGACTTAACCCTAGTCTGTTTGTGTCTTTTTTATGGGCTAACCTTCCATATTTTGTTATTGCTCCATTATTGGCATTGAAATTTGGAAGAGAGGAGTCTGGGATGATGATGAAGCATAGGCTATGGTGTAGATTCTATGTGGAAGTGTGTAAAGTCTTCCTTCCTTGATTTTGCAAAGCCATTTGGCGAAAAAGGCATAAAATTGAAATCAATGAGTAAGGATTTATCTCTCAGCGGCAGAAGAAGCCTCAAAAGCCAAGTTGGATTCCGAAAATGGGAAATGGAAATCCTCTCAAAGCCACCATAAATGATTCCGCTTTGGGTCCGTGCTCCTCTCTTCCTTCGCTAACACATTTTATATTAGCATTAAACCATTACGCTATTCTATTATATTAGACATTATGCAGTTACTACTAGCACCATGCCTGCCATCAGGATTTCACCCTCTGGGAAAAGCTTTACACATATGGAATATTGGAGCTCGGAGATAGGATTCTTGAACAACCTATAAAAAGTCCCTATCGATATCATAATATAACTCCCACATAAGAACCCAGTTCCAAATATCTTGGTATTTTTTAGATTTCTACTTGCCTCTTGCTTCTGAGCTGCAACAGATGATCTTCTATTATTCTACTCTCTGCTCCAATCCTCATTGAATCTGAAAATAAAGGCCACTGCTAACAGTTTCATCTTTCTCAAGGATTCGTTCCGTCGCCTCGTCAGTCAATTCTCTCGTACTGTCTGACAGATTTATTTATGACTACGAGAAAAAGAGCCCTCATCTCCTTTGACACTTATACACAGTGCAATCTGCCTCATCACAATTTACAATGCTATTATTAGTAACCACTAGCACACAGTCGTCTATTCAACATTTTACAAACCAATGCCATACTTAACAACCATGAAATTCCATTTTTTGCCTCTAAACTCTGAACTGTTTGAACTGCATTTTCTTTTTTTACATCGTAGTGGTTTACTTGCTGTATCTGCGTAGATAACGCAAAAGTCATCTTTTCCGTACAGCATCATGCAGTTCTAAACTTTACATCTGTACAAATTGATACTTTTCCATTTTGTGGTGTTCGCTACAAGCTATTATCTCTATCTGCTACCAGTGCTCTGTCTCTCTGTTCTATTTCCCTTGTTGGAGGCTGGAGGCAGGTGGACGTGAGCTTTTTTACGACCCACAAAAACTATTACCTTACTACTCAATTTTACAGTTATTTATGCACAGAACCACTTTTTTTTCTGAATAGGCAATAAAAATTTGGGTGTTTTACGGTAAAAGCTGAGGAATTTCTCGAAAATAAACAAAACGAAAATGATGATATTCAGGCCTTCAAAACAGAAGAGATGTCAGACATTTCCTCTGCAGAAATGCAACTACCTACTTGTGCATTATTTAAGAAGTCCTATCTGTACACAGAGAATAATTCTCTTTGAAAAGGTCACACACAGGTCAGTTAGTGTCAATATAACTAGAAAACTCTCCAGTTAGTTACAATGAATAAAAAGAGGAGGGAGGAGGAAACAGAAAACAAAACACTGTACTGTCCAGCCAGTAACTATAATGCTGTGTATAGCTAGCTAGTCATCAGAAGGGCATTCGCTCGTGCATAAAATGGATCCCCGGAGAAATCACAAGTAGAACTCTCTATAAAAAGGAGTTCTAAGTAGAATAGGAGTACTTTCAGAACGTTAGCTTACTTTACGCCTATTATCAAACATAAGAGGACAATATAACTTTAGCACAAAACTCTTTTCTCCAATGCATTCATGTACACATACACACAACAACAAAACACAACACATACTACAATTGCATTGGCTTCTTGAAACTTTCATCCTCTTACGGTTACTGTATCTTTATCCGTTTTATGCTAATATATTTATAAGTAATTTTACAACAGAAACAACATGCGTACATACTATAAGTTTCCTACACAAGGCTAAAATCTACGAGTGCAGTAGTTACTTTGAAAAATGTAATGCCGAATGGAGTAGGAAGACACAGTTAGTTGTCATTTATTGTAGTAGTTGAGAGTATAGGCGTAAAAAGTTAAAGAGTGAAACCATGTTGTTACTTACAGGAGTGAATCCGAGGATTTCTAATGTTGCTATAAATATAGAAGAGTTATTATCCTGAATCCTCTTGGATTATGTCTTCTCTTACTATTGCCTTTAACAGTTAAGTATGTAATGGGCTGTCAGCACAGACAAGAACTTACGCACTCTTACCTCACACACGCACACACGCAATGAACTTCTTTTTAACCCTTACACTTCTCTGAATCAGTTGTGTCCTGTGCCTTCTATACTTTTATTTTCCTACTCTTACCAGCAGCACAAAGTTGACTCAAATAGGTAGCGAGCTTCTATCAGTAAAACAAATAACAATTAGTTCCCCTAATGTCTTTTAGCTACTTTACTTAGTTTCCTTTTCTTCTATAATGTTTTATATTAGAGTCAACTACTACATTCTTATGCTAGTCATTGTTGGCTCTATATGCTAACTTTTGCATTAGAGCAAAGTTAAGAGCCTACCTCTCATCTATTATTAATTTATGTGTGTAGTAGCGATGTATGCTTTGAAAATTGTACTCTACGATCTCTATATACTCTTCTATCACTCTATATGGTGTGTTTAGTTAATAAGGAACTAGTGTGAGAGTGTAGTGATGAGAAAACGTATGAGTGTAACAAAAGAGTTAGACTGAACTCTTTCAAGTGTTTGCAAAGCAGAAAGGGACGGGGAGCGTATAGTGTCAGTCAATTACAGACTGAGATTTATCTTTACGAGATCGGAGGCAAGTGCAGTGCTTAACAAGATTGAAGTTGGATTTTCAAGTCATAAAGGGCGAGGAGGACACGACATGGACCATTGAACCTTAACACCAGTCTCCCTATCTACCTATATACAAATACAGTCCCATATTGTGCTGTAAAATGAAAATAGCTCTAGCGATAACATCCATGGAAAAGAAGGGCAATACTTGTTATGTTTAGTTGTTTCATTCCTTCGCGTAGGTACCTTTTCCACTTCTGATTCATAGAAAATACCATTGAAGTGACTATCTCTGCATTAAAATAGGCACTAATACTATACTTACTAAATACCAACTACAAAACCACAGTGAAACGACGCCACGTTACACTTCATCAATTCAGTTATAATCCATTTGACTAACAAACAAACTCATTGTTATCTCCTGTAGAGTTTAAAATGTATTGCAACCTTCATTCTAATTATAGCATTATTAGAGACAAACCAAAGAAAAAATTAAACTAGGCTATTTCTGCAATAAGTAATTAGTTGTATTATACGAAAATCTCGATTTAAAATCAAATTAATTCCTTGGTAAATATTTTTATACAATTTGAACACACCCTAAAAATGACTGAAATTGTCTCTATTCTGGGATACGCACATGCAAGTTATGTATCTACTCGAACTGTTCATTCCATCCATTTAAAAATGATTTCTAGAAAACTAACTAAAGGCGTCTTTGTATAGCTACTTATATATTTTCTACTATTGAATGTATATATTATTTACACTTATTAATGTGACATTTATGAAAACTCTTAGCTGTAAAGGACAGTGGCAATAAAAGTCGTATCTATCTACATAATTGCAATTATAAGTAGTAGTTAATAATTTTGTAAATGATTTAAGAGGATTCTAGTGCAAAGAAACCACCCATCGGATAATTTTTAAGGGAAATAAAGTGGTTGCTGCATGTATCTGTAGTCTAGGTCAATACAAGGTCATTCCTTATGGTTTAAATGTTTCCAAGGTCTACAGAAACATCAACTTGAAGAATTCTATGCAAGTTAAGTATCATGCATTTGAAATTGGTGGCTCCAAACGGGGTAGTTGTGTACAGAATAAAAAGCTTACCGTACATTCTATTCGAGTTTATGGTTGTTTTGCTGTTTGTGTACCTGACTACACTGTTGTGTAGTACTAGTTCATTTGCATGTGATGGAATAACAGTAATGAGTAAGATAGACAGAAAACATATGTGGTAATAAAAATAACAGTGTAGCTCGGAGTGTAGTTTAGTAAGGTGTAGAGGTCCACAGAGAAAGAATTACATGTCTAAGTGCATTGTAACGGGAGGAGGAAGGAAAAGGAGAAAGCCGTTGGTTTTCCTCTTCCGAATTGAAGTAGCCTACATGGACGGAGGTGGTGAAAGGCTTTTGTTTTCATGTTTCATGTACAATTTGCACACAAATGTTTCATTTATAAAGTGATATTGACTGTAGTTGGGAAAATGGTTGTTCCCGTACAATGCACAAGTGCAAGTGAAAACTTTCGGTTGTTAGTTTATCCATAGGAGTATCATCCCCAGTTGATGTCATATATGTATATAATATGTGCATATAGCTATAATATATACCTGTATTTGGTTTGGTGTCATATTGCACGGGTAATAAAACTTTAAAGTTCTTATGAATGACGCACCTGAAACGAGATTACCCAAAGAACAAAGGAAACATTCTGGATTTTCTAGTGCTTTAGGAAGCTGGAGAATGATATAGCTCGTGTATAGATCTATGGAAGAAAGTCCTGTGATAGTTATTTCGGGAACTGGAAAATTTAGTACACAGGACATACATACATCTATAGATTATACATAAAGGAAATTACTTTCAGCAATGTTATGCTTACTTAGTCCGGGGATAGTGACTCCATATAATCTTCAGAGAAATTTACTCAACCTGCCACTAGGCATTTATTTTTGCTCTTCTTTAGAGAACCCACAGCCCTTCGAAAACATATACTACTAGCTGGCTAGATCATGGAGCTTTATAAAATATTATTGAAGATTCAGACGAGATGGTATTAGATGAAATTAATCTAAGCTATCATTACCATATCCACTTTAGTCGCCATACAATAGCCTGTCTTAGTCCTAGTACCACATTATGAATATATCTAGTTAGGAAAAACATCATTATCAGCTGGAGTACCTTCTACATCTTCCATAAAAACATGTGCACCATCAGAACAGCGTCTTAAGACAAGGTGAATCTTTACGTATATTATACATACAGAATACCAGCAACTTCTTCTTGTGGCAACACATGCAATGCAATTTCTGAAAACTCATCTCAACTTTCGCCATGCCCTTTGTTTTTGTTGAATATCTGCAACGCATAATTTCTACAATGCTGAAAGATAGCCTCAAAGGACAGCTTTATTCTTTCACTACACTCTCTCTTTCATAAATTCAACTGTCAGACAACTTCTATTATGTAGCATGCCGTAAAGGCTTCTTTTTTTTCGTAAAGTTGCTACTGCAACTTTACAAGCAAAGAGATAAAGAAATTCAAGAAATTCAAACAAGATAACATACTTACATACGCCACTGTATTTTCCATGTGAATTATTATGTTCATTTATGAATTATTTGAATTAGTGATTGTGAGTTTAATGGCTCATTTCGAAACAATCCCCAACGAACGAACCATTCCCTCAGAGAATTACGGTATTGTATTGATTGAAGTAAGTACTTAATAAAATAAACGTTGCACATGCTTAAGTTTCCAAGAATTCATACTGGGAAGGATATCATAATAGATTTTACATTATGCTTTATACTATAATATTACAAGAAAACATTTCGTGCTTTCTGAAATACTACGTAAGTTTTTCTTGGTTTTCCTTCGTCTGTATCTGTATTAGTAAAACAAAGAAAGCAAAACACATACTTTAACAGTCTCTGTTCGAGAAAAAAAAGTCTGGTACAAAGAAAGCCTACTGTGTCCCAGTCCCAGGCTTATCAAAAATTTTATCACTGTGCTGCTGCAGCTGCAGTTTAACTGCAAAGTGACCTTCGTCTAAAAAGACTGATTTAGCAGTTTTAGCCAAAAGGGTATTGTTTGTTGTGATGAGTTTTTTGCATCCATCACAGTATAAAGAAAAAGCCCGAACAGCGACCGGTTTATTTCAGTCTATATGCATTATTTTTTAATATATAGGATACAGGTAAAAGCATTTAGATTAGTTGGTGTATACCCGAAAAGTTTAATTTGCCAGTCAAGAAATTTTGTGTAAATTACACTAATTTAGAATTTAAAAATAGTAGATCGTCTATTTGTGTGTAAGTCATAAAACCAGTCTGTTTCTTGATTGAATTTTTGATTTGTAGAAGATTTCCACTGTGGCAGCGAGGTGTTTTATTAAAGCGTTGTCTACTAAGCGCTGTTCTTATACATCGTCAACATAGTCCAATTAATTATTTCATTCGCTCACTATAAAATATTTGTATTACCAATGAGTATTATTCTCAATATTGGAAAGTTGAAAAAGTAACATGATGCATATATAAATCTGACACTAAAAATGAATATGCGAAGCATTTGCTAGTATTTTAGGTGATCTTTTTAGTGTAATGATGTGAGTATATTGTATTTTATACAGTTACTGCGTAAAATAGACATTTTTTGTCTTTCTAAACATAAACAGAGTTGTTGAACTGAAGTGGAAGGAATTGTGTAGTATCTTTTTATAGCAGATCATAATAACACTTCATATCGGCGCATATTCAAGTTAACTGAGTGAACAGTAAGAAGATAACGTAGAGCAGCCGTTCTTAGCCGTCATATTTTGAAGCAAAAAAAAGTAGAAGGGTGGATATGGCTATAGTAAATAGTCATATGTTGGAGGATCGTATATTATTTAAACGGTTGACAGTAGTTTGTCGTATCAGGACTGTGTTATTAGGTATTCTGTGTGTGGGTGGGACTCTCTCATAGAGTTTAATCTTTCAAATGTGTTTGCATAATCGTAAATAACATAGTTGTAGCTTAGTGATGTAAGTTGAGTTCATTTTTAGCAACTGGAGCTGTAGGGATCGACGGGAGGGAGAGAGAAGTTCAGTTTAGTGTGAATTCAAGCCCAAAGGTAAAGTCAACTTAGTCAAGTACAAATAGTGAGTACCTACGTAACATCCACATTATAATAAAGTAGGTCCGTGAGGCACATACAGTTCCCAATAGAAGTATGAAAGCTCTCTCCTTCCCTCCACCAACTAAACTGACTAAAGTTTCCTTTAGAAAGAAATGGAAAATAATAATTTTCATCAAAATTACTGTTTACTCTGCCTTTAATGGCAATGTGGCTGTTTCTTTTTCTGGGAGAGTTCCTTCCTTCAATTTTCTATTATCTTGAAAGGGAAATGGCCTACTTCTTGTCGAGCACCACCACGACAAAATGAAAGACAATATACTTTTATCTTTTTAAAGAAAGTTTTTCGACAGAGATAAGGAGATCAAGTAAAAAGATAGACAGGACACGATGCCTTTTTCTGGTCCAGAGCATCATAGCCTGACCGAGAAAAGAATATCTAATCTCTATGCTGCACCCCAAAAAAATATCAAAATTAATCTCTGAGTAATGTATATGTACACACATAAAGTAAATGAGGAAAATAGCGAGAAGAATAGCTAAAAATGTCCATATAAAACCTAAGCCCACATATATAATAATGTTTCTAAGTACAGACATGGGAACTAGTAAGTACATTGCATGTCCTCCATTTCAAAATTACATCTGAGAAGAGTTTCTCCTTATAAGCACATTATTCTAATAAGTATAATAACATTTCTCTGTGTGACTACTGTGTGTAGCTACTTATGAATCTCCGCATCAAGAGAATATTTTCAGACCAAAAAAAACTTTCCGTTCATCTCCCACTTCACATTACTCCCGTATCTTTATTATTAGTTCCGAGTCTAACATGGCGTTTTACTATTTATGTTACACTATTCTCAAGTAAATATGTGCATATTTTTATTTTAGTAGTTATTGTGCACAGACATTCACAAAGAAAAAAGTGCCCATGCAATAACTCTTACTTTCATATCAGGAATATGTATCTGGCACGGTGGCACGTGTCTTGTTCTTTAATATTGTAATAATGGCTAATATCAAACTATGTGTAAACTTTCCTCAGTTTAAATCTATGTCCACACACACACACACAAAACTATAATATTATATATGCTACATACTACATATATACGAGTAGAAGCACTTTTGCAAATTTGGCTTGCTCACAGAGAAACTCATCGTCAGTTTCTGAGTTTAGAAAAGCTAATAACTAAAGTACGAGCATTCTTTCTCCCACGTATACTATTTACTTGGAAATGTAAAATTACTCCGGAAATGAACTCCGTTGTTTTACAAAGTAAACATGACAGTATGTATATGCTGTACTACAATGTTGTATTTAACTATTCTCAACCATTCTGTAAGCAACAAAACAGCTGGAAACAGTTTTAGCTTTTCCTACAACGAGAAATATATGAGATTTACACTTAAATATGCAACATTTCTATGCATAAGTGAATGAGCTCTTATATATTTACTTCAATCCTTTCGTTTTCCATGGAGAAAAATCCAGCGAGTTGAGTTGAGCGGAAAGAAGGAGAGAACCAACTTCCAGAGCCAACAGTAAAATAATGCAGAGAAAATTGTGAAAGCTTTTGCTTTATTACATTCTGATTATATTGAATCACTAGATTACTATCCAGGCGACTAAACCTGTAAAACTTCCTCTGTGCATGCAGCAACGAATTCACAAACTACTTTATTGCTACTTAAAGTAAAAATAGAACTTTAGTAAAGTAACCTTACGGCAATCTTGTCTTTTGTGATGTGTTGTGTACAGAGGATGTAGCTTCCTCTTTTCAGACCCTCTCTCTAGGCTATAACTCATATAAGTTACTGCTTTTACTTAGAAATATCAAAAATCAGACAAACAAGAACATTTCCATTTGTGGCATGTAAATACTAGTATGCACTTTGTCTAAAGAACTTAGGTTTTCTGCAAATATTCAGGAACTACCATCTTTTCTTGTATGTAATACTTTGCTATCAACCCAATTGAAATTTCACTTGAAAATCGTATAATATTGCAGTCTATAGAATCGATCAATATTATAGGCAGAATTAATACAGTTTAGGATTATCTCTTAATTTAAAAACCAAAGTTATTCCTGTAGATTAATACGAATTCCTCATTCATAAATAAATCGTTCTTTTACAACTTATTTTAGCTACATTTTTATTATCCGACTTCAGTAACATTTCATTTTCTAGATTTTACCTCTTTACTGCCGTTCTATAACATTTTCAAAGGGGGTGTTTGTTCCTGGTGCCTCTTAATCATATAAATCATTCTTTTACAAATCAGATAGCTTGCAATTTGTAATTTGCAGCAATTACTTAATTTTTGCTTGTATTTGTAATTTTTAAGAATTCAAAATTTTATTTGTACTATTACACATTGTCTTCATTAATTTACTCCATTTCTTTTCTCATATACTATTTGACGTAGATAGTTTCTGCATTCATGCTTAAAAGGCACTACTTAACTACTTAGTCTTTGCACCATTTATCGTGTTATTCATCTTTTAGCTTAGTGCATGTAAATGTAACACGTAGCTACTGTGTAATCACCAGTTCTGGGTGGAATGGCTTTGTGC
The DNA here is from genome assembly GCA_009936455.2 of Tomocerus minor. NCBI lineage: Eukaryota > Metazoa > Arthropoda > Collembola > Entomobryomorpha > Tomoceridae > Tomocerus > Tomocerus minor. The sequence goes on from JAAAYG020013086.1 coordinate 11,343, forward strand.
ATTTACTACTAGTAAATCACAATGGATATTTAAAAATAAATGAACTAACTAACTTATATTTAAAAAATTGGATTTAATGAAAAAAAGTTCACATTTCATAAATATGCACAAATAATATATAGAGATGCATAAAAATTCTTAGCGAACTTGAAGGAATTATGCGGGTCAAATGTGTGAAAAAAAAATAAAGTTTTCCAATGTTCCATTGATGGCATCATTAAATAATTTTTTTGTAATTCTGCAGATAACTTTACATTTTACTGTAAATTATTGACAACGGAGTAACAAGTGTTACTACAATATTAGGCACTTTGCTGTGTGATTAAAGTGATTCTACATAAATCAATCGTTGCTAAAATAGGTAGAATGGATAGATTAATGTGAGATGACCGATATTGTAGAAGTATTATCTATAGAAAGTAAATAGAAAGGACATATCTGACATTTTTTATACTTAAAGCAGGTTAAGCAAACAGAAAACAAAAATATCACGTACCATTCACGTACCTAACCGAAAACAACCAGTATAATGTACGCGGAGTTCTTCAGATCGTTTGACTATTTATTTTGTCTCGAAAGTGTGTCTGACATTACGATGCGAGATTAATTTCTGAAATCAAATAGTAAATAGGCCTACTTACAATGATAATTTATTAGCCATTCCATTCCTGACAATTTCGATTGTAACAAAGCATTTTAAACTTGTCTTTCCCAGCAAACACACTTTCGCTTGAAACCAATTCTGTTGCCGGTTTATAAAGTCAAAGTGTTTAAAAGAATTCATTTCCAGCCATGCTGCGCCATGTTGTTATTCTTTCTCTATTGTTAATGACACTTTTTTTTATTAAGGCTGACGAAGCCGATGAAGACCATGACCAAGGAGTAGACTTTCGTAAGCTGTGTTTAATTTTTGAGTATAAGTGTGTATTTTATATTAAGTCGTGCATTTGACTTTTATTTTTGTTATCTTTAGTGGTGGCTGGTGCAAAACCAAAACCCAAGAAATCTGAAGGACCCAGAGTAGGCAGACGTAAGCCCGAAAATTAATTACATTATTGCTTGGTTGCTGATGAGTTTGCTTTTCACTTACATATATTTAAAACCATGATTTCATTTGCAGTATTTCCACCGATATTTATCCCGCTACCCTTTTTAAATTTAACTGGTTAACTTCGGAGGGATAATTCACTGAAGTTTGAAGGAAGTTCTACACACAAATAATGATTCAACATTTCTACCCATAATAGATGGTTCAACCATGTTTAACCTTCAATGAAGAACATTTACAGACTCTATTTCTTAAGGACCATGAGGCTGTTTTTAATTTATACATGTTATTAATAGTGACTTGGCGATGTAGTTTTTAAAAATTTGTATTATTCACTAACAAGATTTTATTAAATCCATGTGTAAGTAAAAGTTTATATACTCAACAACACAACTAATGGATGTGAAATCAGTTCTACTTCACATTTATATAATTTTATTATTCCTAGTAGTAATTCAACATTGTTTCATGTTATCATAAATACTATTCTGGCCAGTAAAGTCAAATGACTAGATTTATTACTGTTATCAAATTAGATAACTGCCACAAGGACATAGTAGCAGTATTAATATTTAGTAACTAATTTTTTATGCCTAGAGAGGAGCATATTATTATTACGTGATGGCGAGTGGGCTGACATGCCTAACATGCATAGTTTTTGTTGGAGCAGTGATCGTTACGTTCATAAAACATAGTCGAAGAAATATATTTATGCGTACGTATTCACATGTAAAAATCTAAAGATAAAATGAAACATGTGCGTAAATGCATATTGTGTATAAGTACATAAACACACGAACAAAACACAACTGCCTGAGCAAGCATTAATAAAATATGATGGTTTATGCAAGGAAGTAGTGTAAGATATCAGACGCGTTAAACTGCATTGCATAGCTTAGAGCCAGTCGTTATTACGTGTAGAATTACATTAGACTAGGTAAACCTTCTCAATCTTAATGGCATATTACACGTTACATAGGGGCTACAGTTACAGGCTGTGACAGAAAAAATGCACAACACACGCAGTAGAAGGTAGGGAGAAAAAGGGCAAGATTATTTTGCGAAATACTGCATCTCGGGTTTCTCTACACACCCACTACATCAACAAGGAAAAGCATAAAATAGGAGTGCGACGCACATTTGCGTCTCCAATCCGTGTTTTTATGGCTGTATCGATTCTAATCAGGATTTGTGGCAGGCATGGCTCCAAGATTTACAAGACAATCAATCTCCCCTGTTTGTTTCTCGGCAAGTTCTGCCTGGGAAGGCATTTGAGCATTTAACGTTCTGTCAATACATCATTATTCTGTTTTATTTTATTTTCATGTTTTCTTTCCACAGCCTTCTCAAGTCAAAAGGAAAAGATTAGGTAACTAGCTAAAAGTAGATTGCGTTTTCAAGTGCACCTAGTCAGTACATTCAGCGATTTACAGTTTCGAAGAGAAGGAGAAAAGCTAAAGGAAAACGGAAACTAAACGACTGTGAGATTAGTATTTACTTTTGCCAGAAAAAGTTCTCCCAAGACAGATTATACAAATAGAGGCAGAGACGGAAGTTGAGATTGTGATGCAATGTCAAGTCAAAGTGCTCTCTCTGCATAACACAATTCCTACAATATCCGCCAATAGTTGTAAATATACAATTTTCCCTTGAATTTAGATATTATTGACTTACCTCTAGAGTTCTATAAAAAGATTCTTCTGTTGGGCACGTTGAGAAAATGATTGAGAGAGTTTTCCAACTGACTTGTTCCTTTCAGATTTCCAATTCACTTTCCATTTGTTGAAGTGGTGTGTCTACTTCTCGAATTACTTAGTAAAACACTTAGGGCAAGGCTTGAAAAGATGAACTACCAGTGAAAATAATAATACTAAGTAACTACAATGAACACTAAAAATTTTCTTCGGCGCATTTGCCAAGGAAAATTCCTTGAAAATCTGTTCAAGTGGAAGTAAACTTGGATTTTCATATAAAAAGTAGAAAAGTACCTAGTTGGTTTTCCTAGCTGTAAGAGTCGAAGTCGAGTAGTGGAAGATGAATATGAACGTGAAGGACATGAAGTGAACTAGAATGAAAAGGATACAGAGAGAGAAAACAAAGTTAACTAATACAGATAAAACGCTGACTAACAAGTCCATAAGAAGGCAGATGCAAGTGATATGTGTCAACTGCAGACTACATCAATGTCAAAAGATCAAGGAAAGAAAAAGCTCTTCTGACTTGTTCAGCTACTTGCTTAACATTATGAGAGTTGCCTGTAGCTTCTCATATCTACTTTGCCCCAGTCACGCATCATGTTTATTATGTGCCACTAAATATAAGTACTCTCTCTCTCTGTCATGCATGTTCCGACATACTATAGCCGGATTTCGGATATGCCATCCTTCAGTCACACAACATTATTCTAACTAGTCATAATCAGGGAAATGTGTTACAGTTGCTATTTGTGCAGATCTCTTCTTCCGTTACACTAATCCTTTTCCTTCCTCTCTTATTTTATCTCCTGTTTTGTGCTGACATAATCAATTCTGACTGATTACTTAGAGTCTCTAATAACTTATTACGGGTTTCCATTCCTTCCCTTATAGTCACATCCCTGGAGATCCAATAAAATACGCAGTGCGGAGCAGAATCAGAATACATCTCAAATTCCTCCTACAGTCACTAATGTACCTACCTTAAGTCTCTTTATTTGTATAATATGTGGAGGAAAGCATTTAACCTATATAATATATCTCTGCCATAACTACCTATTGACTTTCCTAAATGTATACACAGTACTAGAACATAATAGGGTGAGCCACAGAAAATTGCTTTTCCTTGACTCTTGATTTTAACTTGAGTCCCTTCATCATTCTCCTCCCTCCACCGGAACAAACAAAATCAAATTGTAACCATTAGCCTTGTTAGTCAACATGTAAAAGCTCTCCAGGATGCTTACTTATGTATTTATGTATTTAGTACATCGTTGGTTTTGTTTTCCCTGTCCGGTCCTCCTCAATCCAACAACATTCTCTCTTAGCTTTCTGTCTCTGTTCCCACACTGCTGCTGCTTCCTCTTCACTTCTCGCTTTTGGCTAATCTGCTAATTCACCATCATACACACACCAAAAACATAACCAGAAACATAATTTCATTTAATTCTCGTTTTATCTTCTGTTGGGCCATTCCGCTCCATATTATTTACAGGTTTCAGACTAATCCAGGGTACGGATAGTTTAGTTTAAATACTTTTTTAGGGTTAAGATACAAACCTTAGACTGCGAATCTCGAAAATTTAGACGATTTCTATCGGCGACGATCTCGCCATTTACATTCAATAAAAACCACTTGTTTTCCACATTTTTCCACCATTTTTGACTTTTAGCTGTTACAAAATAGTTAGTGACTATTTTGTAACTATTTTGGGAAAAATAAAGACAATATCAAGTTTCATAAAAACAAAAATTATGAAATGAACAGCTTTGCCATTTGATTTTCGTGTTCGTTTCCAGTTTCATACGAGTTTTAAAAATCTCCAGTATTATAAATGGCGAATCGGAAGTTCGTTTGCCAATTTCTCTGACTCCTGTCAAAATAGCTGCATTTAAGTATTCTCGATTGTTAGAATATCCTCATTTTAGAACATTCTCCTGGAGAATAAAGATTTTGTCATTTTGGAATTTTTAGGTAACTATTTAACTAATTTTTTAGAGTTTTAGATAACTAACTATCCGTACCCACCAATAACTCCTTTCACCACTATGCACTACCAAATAATATTTCTAAGACTCGTTCACAATTCATTTACAACTCAACTTTGGTTCTCTGTAGCACGTAAAATTAATTTTCGAGCTAGCAGGACACGATGACCTAAATAATCTTTCATTTATTTTGCCATTCCAAGAAGATTTTGTGTGGTATGATAAAAAAATTGCCAAAACGAGGTTATGTGTAACATTTTGCATTAGCTATGCACTCAGTCCAAACCAACATGTTTTTTAACATTTTCCAGGTGGCTTTTGTGGGGAAAAGCACTTTGGCGGCCCATCGGAAATGATAAAGATAAAGCGCAAGTGAAATGCAATTTTGCATATTAGAAACAAGTGTCTAGTTGGTTTTAGGATCTAATGTTGATGTATGCATGATGTATTGTCTATAGGTAGGGATTGTTTCATTATTATTTCATGTGGGACACTTTAGAATGAAATTTTAATGTGTGTATGCAATGAAAATTGCTATGGACGTGAGTTGACAGTCTTTCAGAAGAACTATTAGAATGCAGAGTTATGTATGCTCCATGTCTCTCATCTCAAAGTGAAATTACTTTTACCTTGTTCAGGTTTAGCAAGTGAAAATTGGGAAGGAATGCTCAGAGCGAACATTGTGCACATGATAATAGAGTACCTATGGCTAAAAGCCATTTGCATAGAATAACATAGTGAGAGACAGGCAGGGAGAACAGAAGTATTACATATAACTACCTAGCTATTGTAAAAACCAAGTTTTTATTGAAAATAGCCTAGAGCCATTGAAAAGATGGCACAACATTTGCGTAGCTAGCGCTATACAAGATATTTTATGTAAATTTCTTGGAGAAAGTAGGGCAGAATAGGAAGGAATGCCTTTTTTAAATGATTTCATCGTCTTAGATAGTGGGATCTCCATTTAAACTGTATTAACTGACTACATAATGTAATGTAAGTAGGGAAGAAAGGGAAAACTGGTTAAATCTGCATTAATGCATAGGAAGAGAAGAGAATTGAGGAAAAGGGAAAAGAGGGAGTTGTGGAATCAAGAATGCGTAGGAAAGTGAATGCTGGAAGTCAAAGTACTAGTTTTTCCTTAGCCACAATTCCCATTCAAGCTCAAAACGACTTGTGGGCTTTAGAATACAGGCTCACTTGGATTACCTCATACCTAACCGGTTATGTTCTTATGTACTGCTACTATTACTATAAATAGCTCTGCACTCCACACTACTACTACATCCCAGAGAGTGTGGTGAGTAAATACACGAAGGGTTGGAACTTTCTTGAGAAAGCAAAAAGTCTGATAGTCTCATCATAGCCGCCTGATCCGTTCTGAGCCTTGCATTCATTTTCATTTCGCTCTCATTCCATTGATCTCACTTCTTTTATGTGTATAAACGTCCTACTCCTTCATTCCTAGCCATATCCTCCTCCTCTTTTCTTCTCTTCCTCTGTATGTGCATAATGGATACACTTTTAAGTATCTTTAGTTTTATAGCTATGTAAAAATCCTGGAGAGAGGGAGCAAAGTAAAAAATTTCAACTTCTCCTCACCGAATTTCTTTTTCTCATGACTTTGACTTGCATTAGTTGCTTTGCTTTCCTCTCCTAACTAGAAATAGACACAAGGAGACAAGGGAACTGCTAGTTTAGTTCCCATCCCTTCAGTCAACTCAGATTCACTTGCACAGAAAAAATATCAAAATCCTATGTAAAATAACGTAACGCACATACATTGTACACAGTTTACTCTTTTGGGTGAGTATGTAGAAGAGTTAGGAGATGTAAAGAGTAGCAGTGGCCAAAAGTCCCAACTCCCAGCTCTTTCTCCCTTGCCGCACATATTCCGCATTACGTGTACGAATTTATTTCTGCATTCAAATTGAGGAATATTACTCACGCTGTCTCTACTACTGCCTTCCTATTATATACCCCTATATATATTCATATATATAATATTATATGAATTGACTAGTAGTCTCTTGTTCCTATTTGATATCCTTACATGCTAAGTATAGGAAGTCTAAAAACTCTAAACTGGGCTTTAGACTCTTTTTGACGCTAAAAGCGTCTGTTTTATATGGAAAGAGTAGAGCCTAGTGTAAACAACATAAAAACTTGCACATATCTCTAATGCCAAATGTAAACTCGTGGCTATGAGCAGAGGTTAGATGGATCTACGGCTAGATCTATCTCTGTGTACACTACACTCCTCTTCATTTCCATGTAGCTAGTAGAGCTATATAGAGCAGTCCTTGTAGCTTCTCTCGGCTCAGTTTACTCTCGTTTCATCTATTCGATCCTTTAGTGTTTAGCTTTACTTCACTTTTTACTATCGCTCCTTTATTTCCTTTTCTTTTCGTTACTCCTGCTACAACTCACACAAGTTCAGTCTCCACGAGACTTCAGTTGAATTTCGCTTAGACCAAAGTCACAGCTTAAAAAAAGCTTTGCTAACCAAACGAAACCAAATCGCTTGTCGGTAATGGATATGCAATGCAAAATGTAAACCTTCTTCAGTAGCAATAGGCTATGGCTATACTCCTCCCTCCCTCGCTCTTCGTTCCAGTGAGGAAACATGGATCTACATTATATATTGCAGGTGCTGCAGATATATTAAGCACCAGCTTAGGTCCAGACACCGAATCCTCTCATCTCATCTCTCCTCTAGCTCTTATGACTTGACTCTCTGCATGGTACACACGTATTTACCTACTATTTTCACCATTTCCTTCCTAAGATGAAACGAAAGAGAACCAAAAGTCCCTTCTTCCCTTTTAAATGCTTCCTACTTTAGGATCTGTTACACAGAATTGTGCACCCTGCTTGCTCTTCAATCTGCTCCCATCGCATTTTCAACTCGACTTACGAATCAAAATGTTCTACAATAATATTAAACAACAACCCCGTAACTAATTTCTTTGTCACTGGAAAATTGTCCCCTACAAATAAATACGAATTATGAAATATGTCGTTACCTGTATACTTTCATCATAGTACTAACAATATTTCAAAACTGTATACATTTAGCTCGGTGTCCGTGTTCTTCGAAAATGTAATTTAACGTTTATTGTATGTACTGCTAATAATGAATGATAGCACAAAATTGTTCCAACTTGATAATAGTAAACTGTTGGTGTTTGGGCCAAACCAATTTACTCAGGTAAAATTCATACTTTCAACAAAATAACTTAGCACCTATGCAATATATCAACTTACAATCTAAATGTCTGTTTTTTTCAGTAGTATAACTAATAGGTTGAAAGTGGGTTAATAATATTTCTGCCAAGCAAAGGTAGTAGTATAACTAATTAAAATTAGAAAGTAACCATGTGATATGTAAAGTGTGCGTGTAGGTATCGGATGTGTTTCATAGACAATTACAAAGCTAGTGGGTTGTGTTTTTGGTTGTCGGCCAGGAAGTATCTAAAATGTAATTTATTCGAAGAGAGAGAGAGAGAGAGGAAGAGAGGATAAGACCACAGACAGTTAGTGCAATCAGAATCAGAGCTCTGAAAAAAGTTGTTTAATCAACAGCTAACTTTCTCCTACAGGTTATCCTTAGTAGCTACCTACCTATATCTATCTGATGTCGGAGAGTGGGAAGGGAAGTTAAACTAGTTAAAGTCAGGTCAGACAGAATGTTAAAAGGAGAGTTTAAGGGCGGAAAGGATGAGTAGAGCAGGTGTCTTAGGCAATGAGAGGAGAGGAGTCTGCTAAAAACGCTATAATATATTTGCAAGACGATAGAAGTTGATTAAACAAGTTTTTCTGGACATGGACTATTGGTAAGAAGATACGTACCTGTATGGAGACTCTATATATAGATTAGCAGTCTCATATGCCGCACATTTATAGAGAATTTCTTGGTTCCTTTGGCTCTGCCCAGACTTTTCTCGCTTCTTTAGCTACTAAATTGAACGAACTAAACAAGCTGTGTGATGTGAATCCCGAGTAATTCTATCTCGAGTAGTAATTTCAACTTCAACAACAGTTCGTTTAGTTTATTCGGCTTCACTTCCCTTTCCACAAGCCTCTCTCTCTCTCTCTTTCTCTCTCTCATCCTCGTGTACAGACAGAGACGACAAGGATCCAGGGCTCTCTTACTAATGTCGACTAAGTTGAGAGAGGATGCTATGCTAGTACAAACAGTGTCACTCAACCTTATAATTCAAGTAATGCGCATCTCTACCACTAGAATTCCTATATACAATCACTATCTATGTACTTATCAGGTCATGCCTGCTTGGCTACTTACACATGTCTTACATGTACCTAAGGATATGTCCACTAGGCCTGTACTCTGCACTTTCTAGCAGTCCATGTCATGTCAGCTATGAAAGTCACCGAAAGCACACATACTAAATGGGCAAACAATTTAACAATCTAATCTTCTCTTCTCATTGCAGACCACCAGAAACAGCCGTCAGTTCAACAGGACGGAACTTTTGATCAAAGCAAAACAGAGCTGATGTACACAACCCCTGCTGACCCTTCCATGCTCAAATAATCTAACAACATCTCCTACAATAGTAACAGCAGTGCATATTTAGATAATGTTTCCTATATCTCACTCTACTCACTACATAGTATCAATACATTTCCTCCTATACAATGTTTGTGGCATGACATGCACATAGAACTGCAAGGGATAAGTACATCTAGCAAATTCGATTGCAAAAGTTCTCTTGATCTAAACGCCCTGGGGAGAGGGATATCAAAAGGAATTTACTTACCTAACTCTAATTTCAGGTTACTTCAACGGGGACACTCTATTTATTATAATTGCTACGGCACGTCGAATAATGTTAGATCAGGTTTATAGGATTTACGACAGTTTTACCTCTTCTGTAATGAATTTAATACTTATTTGTAGCTCATGCTGACCATGCAACTACTAATTGCTATAGCGCTCCTGTTTTGGAGATTCTCAGTAAAATCTATTCATTTTCTTTGTAAAGAGTTTGGAAGTCTAGCTCCAGTGGAAATTCTCCAAAGTGCATTAGCAAATGTTGCATAAATGTATCAAAGGGATAAAGACAAGCCTTCACATGTTATACTCTATAACTTTTCCTATTTCCCTAATCGTCATTTCCTCCCATCCTTCCCTTCTCCTTTGATTTATATTAATAAAAGATAGAGAAACACTCAAAGTTTAGGGTCGAAAGATGTGGAGATAAAAGTTGAGGCGGAAGTAGTTTGTATGGGAAGTATTGATATGGTAGAAGTAGAATCCTATAAGAAATACCGAGTGCTCGGAAATGACCGAAGATTTATTATTTACAAAGAAAAACAAAAGAAAATTAACTAAAATTTTGTAATAAATTTTGTAAATACACCATAACATGATGAGAACTGAATCAAGGGTTGGTTGGAGGAAATGAAGGGGTAGGATAAAGTTGGACAAAATTGGTTTTATCCACTTTAATTTCATCCAGGTGCAAAGTGGGTGGATGAAATTAGTTATTTTAATACGAATGGAATTGCACACACAATTATTATGCATTACTTTGAACTTTATGCTATTTATTTTGAATTTCTTTGTATGCTAGTATGCCTTTTTTACAAAGGGATGCAAAGGAGCTCAATACGAGTAATATACACATGCCTAAGGTAAGAAAGTATTGCTTAATACTTCAAAAGTTTTATTAATTTATATATACACTTAATATAGGCATTATAGTAAGTTCTTGGGATTATCAAAATTGTCAATTGAAAGAAGTCATGTCAAAAGTCAGAACTTTAAATAACGGCGAAGAAATAAGTTATGCAATGTTCAAAAAAAATTGTAAAAGAAACAGAAGTTCAAACAATTCTACATAATGCGCAACGTATTTCTTTACAGTAATGTAAACCTCCTTTTCTTATGCTCACAAATAACTAATCTGTGACTGTGATAGTGTTGTTAAGATTAAGTTTAAATTAATAGAGACGAATCCATTAACTATACTTGAATTTACCCGAAATGTAAATATACATTTTATAACAAAGTAGGTACTGAATTTTAGTTGAAGCTATACAATTTCTTGTATTCTTCGATAGTTTATGCTTTTTGCAGTTATGAACTATTGAAATTGGGGTTACAAGTAACAATTTTTTTGTATATATTTTGTTGAAGTTTGGAATTTTACATTAGCTAAAGCAAAATGAAATGAAGCACAAAGTTGATGTTATGTGAGCACCTATACTTATATGCTATA
>JAAAYG020013097.1:0-15182 GCA_009936455.2 Tomocerus minor
CAATACGAGGATATTCTTTTATATATTTGACTCATCCTGTAGCTTGCTATATCTGTTATCAAAAGTAATCATAGCAGTTATGAAATGGACAGTGAATGAATCAAAGCCATATAAACATTACCCGGGTTCAAGTTTAAATAATTGAAATATTATGAAGTATTACAATTTTATTGGGTTAACCTTATTTGCCAAATATTTATATGATGTTTCACAAGTTTAAGGTTTGTCAGGGTACTCCTAGGTATTTTTCAATGCTCAATTTTTCGTATAATTCAAAAACTAATGAACAAAAAAGTTCCCGTTTTCACCACTCATTCCTCCAGGATGTTGGAGGGTCATACAGCTCTGTAACTTTTCGTTAAGATCATATTAGGGGTTTATTGTTTGTGGGTTATTTTTTTGGGAAAAAAAATCCTGTCATCCCAAATATGACTCTAACAAAAAGTTGGAACTAAATGACCTTCCAGAATCCTAGAGAAATCGTGTAAACGGACGTACGTACGGACGTACGTACGGACGTACGTACGGACAGACAGACTTTTGGATCTTATAAAGAAACGAGGCCGTTTCTTAATAAATGGTGAAGACGGGAACTTTTTTTGTTCATTAGTTTTTGAGTTATATGGAAAAATAAAAATTGGACATTAGAAAATACCTAGGTACCCTGACAAACCTTAGGAATGCTTAGGATTAATGTTAATTGTTTGTATTAAATCAAAGTTATACTTATTCAACGTAGATTAATGGTAAAGCTAAAAGTAGGCATGCATAATATGCCTAGAATTGTCTGAAGTAGGAAAAATACATTCTATCTGGATATTATTTCTGTAAAAATTTTGTAGGAACTTGTTGATTCTTGTACTGCGGTGTAATTGAGGTTTCCTTATTTTTGTTTTCAGAATTGTGGTGGACGTTTAGGAAATCCCCCGTGTGTTCCTTGTACTCATCTTTTTATGCTTTTGATGTACCACGCTAATACTTGCCAATCACCAGCACCGTCTCTGAAATGTACCGTATTCAGATGTCATAAATTCAAAATGCACATCAGAAAAGCAAGATTGTTAAAACAACAAAGAAGCAATGGGCCCAATTCAGAAAATTTACCATCTGGAGCAGTTGATATGCTATCATCAGTTTCTACTTCCTCATCGTTGACGGAACCTGAGCCTTCTATTTCCAACAGCAACGATGACACGATTATAATAATCACCGATGAAGATACGAAACTTACATAGAAATCTGATATTAAGTTACTATTATCACACAGTACAAAGTACAAATATACCAATATTGATGCTTCTAATGAATTATATTTAATTAATTTACTAATGAGGGAAAAGACTGATTCTTGATGATTTACTCAACTGTTGGTGTATTTATTAAACTTTTAAGTTGTAACAGCTTTAATGCTGCCATTTTGTCAAGAATGATTCCTTCGTTATTATTTCAACATTTACCTACAATCCTACAAATTGTAATCATTAATTTCTTGTAGGTACCTACAAAAAAATAGCAAAATGTATTTTAATGTGTTCAATGTAGCTATTCGTTTGTGTTCATATTCATAATTCTTATTTTGTAAATAAATACACTTTTGGTAAAACAATCAATGAAATAAAGTTTTCTACAGTTTATATTTAGAAGCAGTGTTATCATTTGGTTTATTAAGACATATTTATCGAGTTATAAGTGGTTTCAGAACCATATTTCAATTTCCGGGTATGGTTACAAAAGAGTGCATTACGTTTATCACTGGCTACTGACAGTATTCTTTTTATACTACTATAGAATTAATATTATAACTATTTTAGGAAATCGTTGCATAGCATACGCCTTTATTTCATGTGTAGGTAGTGTTAGGTCCATATATGTAGGTATATAATATTTGTATTGGACTAATTTTTAGTAACTCGATGGCTTCACTTCACGTATTGGGCAATAGCTAACTATCTGTCATTGTAAATCACATAATAAAGATAAATGAAAGAGTCTATGAGTGAGAGAGAGAGAGAGCCATAGTTAATGCTTGCAAAACATGAGCAAAGCGTGAAGGTAAATATTAGTTCACCTTTCTATCTTCTGCAAACATGTTTGTACGATTATGTGCAAATTGACTGACAACCATCCATTACGGACGGTTACAGTCAGGCAGACGGATGAGCTCAACTAGAGAATTTTGTAAACATTGGAATGCAAAAAATTTGGTATATTTGGGTTATCATCACAGTAGTGCTATCATTATTGGGATATCTAAATGGGTTGCCTATATAAATATCCTATATATATGCTATTTTATCATATCATTTGTACATTTTGTAGTGTGCATTTAGTAAAATTATCTAGCAATTCTCATTGCGTAAAATATATGAGTCGTCCCAACAATGACATTCAAAAGGGAATAGGTACCTACTTAACAAAGTTAACATAAAATGGGTTTTTGATTCCTGTGTTTGGTTACAGCCCAAAATGAATAATACATTTGCTATTCACGTTCAATTTACTAATCCATGCTTGAATTTCGCAACAATAAAATGCATTATCATTATTAAAAGGTATTTTCTAGTCAAATCTATATCGTAAAGCAAAGCATAAGCAATTTCTAAAATAATGCCGGTCTTATAAAAATTTGCACGTGTATTCTATGAAGTACAAAGTGATTGTAATGGGAATGGACTTGGGACCTTCAACTTTCAAGGGTTGATGTTAGAATTACATTTCTTATTTAATGAATATTTCCATGCTGCCTATGCTCTCGTCGTCTATAAATGATACAATGTATATAGTTTGTTCCTCTTTTAAGGTCAAGCTAATAATTTCTTCCGTGTCGGAAACTATCATGACATCATATCCAATAGCGTACGTATAGAATAGCGTGACATAACTCTATGAAGTGATTGAGTGAGTAGTTAGTGGAGTTTCACTTAATTACCAAAAGCACCAATGTTGAAGAGGAATTGAAATGTCTGGACTTGTGCAAAATTTATAAGCTCAGAAGCGACGTTTTCCGGGGCTATTATACTTTATCTAATGCTCTATAATAAATGAGTGTCTCTCAAAGACTCCCTGTCCCTTTTGCATTATTTACAAGACTACAATTAGGAAAAGACGAGACACCATAAAAGCATTTTTACTACTTTGGCTTGGGCTACATATCGAAACCGATATTGGCGATATTATGTTTAATTATTTGATTTTTTCTTTGTTTGCATTTCTTTCCTCGAAAATAAAGCAATGACACCGAGTGGCAGCTATTAAATAATTGAGTCGCATATACTCATAATAGCCATAACTCATAGAACGAACGCCTCATTATGTCTCTGTGCACAGTGCACACACACATATAGGTAGATTTATAAAGGAAAAGGTGAGACCGAGACCTATATATATGCGTGTGAAGTTATCACTGCTATATAGACAATAATAGACATATGTGTATTTGCTTGAGCACTACATAAAAATGAAAAATAAATGGGTTTTTTTCCGCAAAACTGGTAACGTGTGACGGAAGTAAGCAAGTGAGTATTAGATAATGTTTCAATTCAAGGAAGGCGAAAGTCGGCAGTGCAATTGAGTATTTGTTTTCAGTGTTTGTTGCGTAATAATGAATGATCCACACATGAATTATATAACTGCCTAGTTATGATTCTCAGGGAATGAGCCAGACAACTTCGTTTTTCTTTCCAAAACTACCTGTACCTATATAGGTCTTTCCTATAAATTGTGTTTACTTATGAGGACGTTATCAGTGAGCTGGCCTTTACTTTATTTGCAAAGCTTTGTCCTAAATTGCGATTTTAACGATTCTTTTAGCTCCCTTAGTCTAATTCTCACGGAGTGTTTATATAGTACAATGCAGGCAGATAGAATATGTGCAAATAAATGATAATTACCCAAGCACCATGCGTGCGACTTCAATTCAAGCGTTTCCTGATTCCTCAATTCCTATCTAATCAGTAAGTAAACAGAAGGACAGACTTATTTAAATAAATATTTAAACTCGAGCTGAAAGAGATTGCGTTTGGTTTGTCTCTCGCGTCGTTTCACTGCAGTCATCACTCACTTCCCTCAATTAGTCGTCAATAATTAGTCGCTTGCAACTCTAGGATAGAGAGCACAAGTCCGCGCGACCGTTTGCTAACAGCTAATGTCCGACTTTGCAAACTGAATAATGAAATCAAATTCGCAAGTCACTTAACTATGCATTGAGAACTGCCGGGCTTGTGTAATTTTGTATTTAGCATATAACTTTCTCGCTAACTATTAATGCAAGCTAACAATATAATTTTATGAATATACGTCGCTATGTAGGTTAGTCATATACTTTTAAGCCCTATGCCCCGAAATCTCTTGTTTGTCCTGTCAATTCTCGGCAACTGCCCTATATTTCATTGCATCTATCTGTTTGCATAATACCATTTCTATAGATTGAGTCTTTGTTTGATTTGTATAGATCAGTAACTATTCCCAACCAATACAAATAGGATGACAGCGCAGCAGAACTACTAACGATGCTGCGATAGCCTTTTGGATGTACAACAATTGCACAAGGATTCTAATGTACATAAGGAAATAGGCAAATTCAACATTCTAATAAAACTGTTGTAATAACATTCGCAATTTTAGGAGGTAGACAAAGCCCAAGCCCAAAACTTCTCTATTTATACGTTCATATTTATTATTATGGCATCGACCATGTGGATTTACGTCTGGAAATGATAAAGCATTCATCTGAATAGTCTGGAAAATCTAGAAATACGTGATTAATTATGATAACCAGAAACTAATCTTTGCTAGATGGGATTATTAAAGCAAGAGAGTATTAGTAAAATCATTTAAATGATTTAAATGTAAGAGTTTCTTCTTACGTAATGATATTCTATATTACTAAATATTCGCATTAACATATATATATATAGACACAAGAGTCATATAAGTAGTTCCATATGAATAGCCTGTATTCATTGATGGAGATTTGAATGAAATGTAGCAGAACGTATCTGTAGTAGGAGTGAGTGTGTCCTTATCAGTTTAGTGAACTAATAAAATGTATATAGGTCTATAAATAAATATTTATGTATTAAATGAAAGATAGGTGGTAGGTATTGGAAGATTTGTGGTTTGCGGCGGTTGTGTAGCCTTTGCGATGGGAATGAGACATGCAGGAGAATGCGTTTAGTGCTAAAGGTAAATGTTGGTGTTATGTTGTAGGTGGTTAGGCGGCAAAGAAATATACAGCAATGAAATCAGTGGTTGGTATTGCAACTCATTTCTTTCAAAAGAGGATTGCGTTATACATGGAAGCTAAAAAGGCTATTTCACTTCATACTTACATCATATGGCAGAGAGAGAACACGACTTTGTAAAGCAATCGTGTTACTACAACTGTAGGTAAATCTGTTACTACATTTACATAGGTATATATAGTTATAAGGCTGTATCTGTGTATCTAAGTGTAAAAAGAGTGTATGGGATGTGATAAAGGATATATAAAGTGTGCTATTGCATGGATGTCTGTTATAAAAGCTACGGTATATCATAATAGTTAAGGATATGTAGCACAAAAGTCCAAGTCCAAGCATTTCATTGCCTATTGTATGTGCAACATAGCCCAAAGTGTGTTATACTGGTTTAAAGCCTTAAATGTGTCTACCTACAGACATACAGAGAACAGAACAGAATGCTGTAGTGATTAAGAGATAGGAGGTGAACTATCTTTATTACACACGTAGAGGTTATATAGACTAATGTGTTTAGATATGAAGTGCATAATAAAGTATAACACAAGTGCGGTAGTGAATTTGAGTGAGTGAAGCAACAGAAGAGATCGATTTTGCTTCATCGCTCTCGTCTAGTCTGCTATGTACACACTTTTAAGGATATTATTTGTATCCGTGTGTGCTGTGCAACTATAGAGAGGCTCGTATTATAATATTAACATATTTTCTGTGTGTACTAGTTAAATAGTTGTAGGAGAAGAGAGGATGGAGAGAGAGATGGTTGAAAAGCAGAAGCACGTTACATTACATCTCTCTACTGTCTGTGTGCACTTACATTACTTATAGTGGGCTATGTCTGCTATTTCCATTCATTCCAGTCTAGTTGGTTAAACTGGCTTTAGCACTGTGAAACAGCTCGCTCGGCATACTTATACACGGACTCTCTCTCTATATTATAGTTGGTTAAAGACTTCCGGGAAAGGGAAGGAGTTGCCCGAATATATACTCTATTCGGCAAAAATACATTCGGGATCTACTCGGAAAGTTTTCGGGACCTAGTTCGGGGATTTCGGCCTTTAGACTACTGACTGCATGTCTCTTCGTTAATGTCGCTCCTGCACTTTACCCACTAACACAGCGACAGTCAACTATACATATATCCGCATAGATATATACTATATTATAGTGTTGTTGTCTTCGTTTACAAAGCTCTTATCATCTCTCACTGTGTGTGTGTGCTCTATTCTGTTTGTCCTAACTTTTTCTAGTATTCCTTTATATGACCGCGTTTTGTTCCAGTAGGCACCGTCATACTAGGATTTGCGAAATAGGAGCAGCCAAACTAAAACATTCACCAACTACAACTTCGCTCTTTCTCCTTTTGTTACGATTTGTCAAAGTACTCTCAGTGTACAACTATTAGTTTTACATCTCTATTTATGTGAGGACGTGAGTGCCGAGTGTGTGTGTGCCCAATTTTATTCTACATTCTCTCTCTAGTACTGGAGCAGATTAATTATTACGACTAACGATCCCGGAAGTGTAGTGTACCTACTTTGGATTTTTATGCCTTCCCACAGTTTTTAAAATAGGGGGAATGAATTGCACAACTGACGTCAACCCAAAGGAGTTTTATGCCATATTTAAACATTAAACTACGCGTAAGTTAATTTTGAAAATGAATTCTTGCCAATTAATATTTGATATCTGTAATGTTAGTAGCATGAACTTTTCCAGAGAGCCTCTTATATAACTTAATTGGAAAATATGACGCACATACTTCAAGTATCATCTTCTTACACAGAGATTTCCCAATCATTCCTTATTTTTATTCTGTTACTTCATACTACGCTTTTAATCATTATATAATACATGATATTGATACTATATGCTAATGATATATATATCGGACTTTTATATCCACCAGATATCTGTGTCAAATCTCAGTTTTCAATCTTTCCGTTCATTATGTAGATTGTTTTTCTCTTTTCCCAGAAGCCAATAGGGAAGCTATAATGCCTCGTTTTTTTCTATTCTTAGAATCATTTGGCATGAACCCCAGCAAAAAACACTTCCTGGATATTTGAAATTGAATGGAAGGAGTTCCTACGGATTTCTCCTGCCGTCCTGCCCATCCAAACACATTTCATCCAACAGTTTCTGTGTCATACAATCAATCGTCATTTTTATAGAATGTGTCTTGTGTTGTGACAAATCAAACCTTGTTTACTCACACTGGAAATGGGAATTCCTCAGCAGCTCTCTTGATAAAAGTTATTTCACAGCACTTTTAGTGCCAAATGACAATTTTCCTGGAAATAAGCTACCTACACTCTACACAAACACATGCGATCTCCAAGCTGAATTCTTCAATCAACTGCATGTTTAAACCTAGTGAAGTAATTACGGTCAGCAATTTTCAGTCTTGAGAATCTAGTCCGGAGTTGTGCCAATCTACATTCTGTTTTTGCGTAGGTAAGCATCACATAATTTATCTCATCCTTGTCTTCATTCATCAATTCGTCAAATCAGAACTGATCAGAAAATACCTTTCCTAATGTGCATATATCTATTTGATATTTGTTTTCACAGAGAGAAAGATAACTTTAAAATAGTTGAGATCCCGTTTCAGTGTTAGTCTGCGAAAATGGAAACGAATGTACCGGAACCTGAGGAAAAATCCGAATCGCCGCAATCTATTCCAGTGTCAGAGTCCAAGGAATCAGGATCAGTACAATTTGTTTACCGTGTTGGTAGTCAGACACAAGACAAATCCCGACGACTTATCCAGAGACAACTTATTCTTCTTCTCCATGCTCACAACTGTCAAAAGAAGGACCGAGCTTTCGCTGCTGCAAATCCCGCCCATGGCCCAAATGCTCCTGTTCGGCCAAAGGTAATACAATTCTATAATTTACAAATTTTAATCTTTCTATTTTTATTTTGGATTGTGTAAATGACCTTTACCTTCATCATTTTTAGTGTCCGATTCAACAATGCAAAAACATGAAGGATGTTTGGGAACATATGAGAAAATGTTCAGTGGGTCCCGATTGCAAATTCTTACATTGCGCATCATCGCTTAAAATCTTAGCGCATTGGAAATACTGTACAACATGGGAATGTCCTGTTTGTCATTTAATTCGTCTGAAAGGAGCACAGCAAGTCGGGGCAAGTCTAACGATGAAAGCGGCAGAAACAGCTCGGGCCCTTGCTCCGAAACAATTACATTCTGGTCAACAAATTCCACCGCCGGCAGAACAAATGAGTTTTTCTTCCACTAACTTTTTTCCAAGTCAAATGTCACCTCAAATTACAAATAATAATGATGTGAAACAAGAAAGTGCTGAAGTAGGAAATGAGCAATTCAATTACATGGAGCAAGATCAAAACACTGCTGAGGAATACTACGGTGATTTGAGTCAAGAAGATGACGGAATTGGTCTTCGCGGAAATTCTCATAATTACGACTACAGCAACAGAAACAATTACCTGTCAGTTCCAACTGCTGATGAAGTCCGCCGAGCTTATGAGCAACTTGGTATACTAAAATTATTTGGTGCAGAAACCTTTTATATCCATTACTCCTTTAAACTATACAGCTACAGATATAAAAAGACCCGGGCTAAACCCACGTAGGTATTTTATATTTTATCCGGGTAGTAGATATTTTTGTATTTATTTTTGTTACTTATTTTTGAGGATTTTTACTTCCCCATTTGTTTACCGCCCCACCCACACTAGATTTATAAACCTGCATTTATAATATTTTCCATTTCTAACATTCTAATTTCTAACCCTTATTTATTGTATTGTCTGTAAATTACCCTCTCGTTTTCCTCTTTCATTCTAAAATAAAGCAAAAGAGTGAATAGTTCTGGATTTTAGTTTTACTGGAATTCTAGGTATTAAACCAGAAAGTTTTTGCACCTCCATATCTAATTATCTGTCTTTAAGGTGATTATTTTTTGAGGAATTTACATATGATTAGTGCTAAGACTCTTTTCAATGGTATTGTTAAAAAGGTATACCATGCCCAAAAGAAGCGTTGAGCCGGCTGATGGCCACGCTTCCCGGAGGACAAAATTTCGAAGAGAATGTAGGAGGAGAGAAGGAAGACCTGAACGAATGTTCTGACAGTGGATTTGTCCCAGATGAAGTACCATCGATTGGAGCCGTTGCAGATGACGTAGTTAGCGTTCAGGCAGACGAGGCCCATGCAGAATCTCAATTGTGGAGACAATCCATGAGCTCTTTGGCAAGAGAGCGTCTTGTTCGCCAAATGTACGAAGACTAGCTAAAAAATATAACGTACTACTTTAAATAATTTAATTTACGTAGAAAGTTTACCTTTTAGCAACGGGAAATAACTCATGATCAAGCATAGCATAAAACCATTACACAATCAAAAATACCAAAACCTACTTACAGAGTTGCATTTACGTGTAAATAGAAATTTCATGTGTTAGCTAAGGGAAAATCTACAATGTTACAATGTGTGAAAACTATCCATTTATTTATGAAAAGGTTAATACACATTAACTAGGCAAGGTATTATATGTAAATATACATAGTTAATATATATGTAGCCTTGTATTAAATATACATAGTACATACCAATACAAAAATACCAAAAGCTGCAGTACCCGATGGAATAACCGCCAAAGAAAAGACTTGACCTTTTGTCGAAAACCAGAACGCTTACCATGGACAACCTATTTTTTCTTATTATATCATAAGAGTTAGAGATTGTAGAAAGGAATGATTTTTGTCTAATTTTTGTATCATTTTTTCTGTATTTTGCCTTTTATTTTTTTCTCGTGTAGTCACGAAGCAATATGTGTTACGACGGATGATTTGCGGATGAGAGGAGAAAAAGATCCTAGACTCATTAACTCTGTTGCATTTGCTAATCGGATTGAGTTGGAAGCTCACGATTTTGCTCACTCTCGAGCACACTATTACGAGCTTATTTCCAACAAGGTCAATACTATTTGTCAGGAAATTGCTAAAGACTTTTGTTTAGAAGATCAATCGGATGAAGAAGAACATCATCTTCAGCCTGTAGAGCATTATGAGCAAATGTCACAGGAGGAGGAACCTACTTTGATGATTGTGGAATCACCTTCTCCAATTGAGAGAGTCACAACTAGCAAATACATTGAGGGAACTCCTCAAAATATGAAACAACTCTTAGAAGGATTTCCTTGTGCATTCAGGAATGAGGGCGAAGATAATCTACCTGATATCAATCTCATTAATCTTATCAAATCTGGATGCAGACCAAGACACAACCCGCAATCACCGATTATCTTACAAAATAAAAAATCCTATCAGTTCAATTACATTTCTGGCTGTAGAGCTGATTGTCAAGGGGGTCCGGATTGTCCATTCTCACTTGTTTAACATTTCCAATTACTGACTTCTCTACGATAAATACTTTGTTATAAACCTACCACAATTGTATTACAGAAATACAAGAAAAACAGCAAAAAAACACTTACAAAACAGTAAATTTTTTAGTGTTTTAGCAATTCTCTATAAAGTAAAATCACGTTTGAATAATTCTTCTATTTACTACTAGTTGTAAATTATAGTTTTCCAACTACTAACTTCATCTTAATTTTCTTGATGATACATTTGGATTGTGCTGTCAATCCCATTCATCTTGTGCGTCTATACAAATTATTGATGACGGGTTTATGAATTATGGCTAAAAAAGGATTATAATTCTTCAGACAGATAATAGTTGAAAATGGAACAATTTGAAGTTGTAATTTTCTTTAAAAATGATTTACAATATACAATACGGCCATTTAGCTATACGAATGAAAAACTATGATTTAAAGTTGTAACAATTTGAATAATCGTAAGCAGTGTCGACAGATTAAAGTCTTCTGTAACATATTGATCTTCAGCTAGGTTACTATTACTAAATATATAAAACTTGTTTCACCTAAGCCTTTGTTCTGGTTCTACTATTATGTCAAGTAATTTACTCGTGTCCTGTTTTACTAGAACATAATTGTAGTATTGTTATTAAAACTTCAAGCAATGCAGCTAAGAATGCTTGAAGAGTGTGTGAAATTCTTACAAATAGAATTCAAATGTGGCCCAGATTCCAAACTAAGTTAGCCATTGTTAAATTTTATAGATGTCCTAGAAAATGTAGTTAGTACCACGCTAAGATTTGTTTACCTAAAAGCAATGCCATGAGACGTATTTCTGGATTTAATATCCACTGATTATGATTGTAACTAATAATTATGCAACCATTTACAAAACATTGCATTGCTATTTGTTACTTGATAGCTAAGGACGCTAAGATATGACTAAAGGTCTAAGACATTGACATAAAATATTTATAAAGATATACATTATTCATTAGAGTACCACATACAGTATGTATACATGTTATTTTTATCCTTGTGTGATGATGATCCTTACCTATGTGTGACCTACGACCTTTGTAAACCTATTTAAAGTATATATGTCAAATATGCAGAGAAAAAGAAGGAAAATAAGTCAACTAAAACGAATCTAGTGAAATGCAAATATGAATTTTGTGTGAAATGCTTATTTATTATTCTTAAGTAGGTACTAATGGTAGTCCATTATTTAATGCAATTGTTAATAAATAAATGCTGCTACATTCACAGTATATTACATGAATTACCTTGCTAAACTCACATCAAGACAAGAGAGTATATACAAGCAGTTACATTAGATTAAAATGTTCCAGGATACTTCATTCAGGTAAACTGAAGGCGTAATAAATCTGTCAATATGTGATAGACTCCACTGCTGTAGTGTATCCGAAATAGAAACAGATTTTTCTTCAGTACGTAATTGTTAGTTATTATTATAAGTAAAAATTCTATTGATAATAGACATTTGCTATTGGTTAAATTACCTTTTAGATAAGGATGATATAGAATACACAGAACAGAGGTGTTAATAAATGAAATGCTGGGTTTTGATTGATATACTTTGTTAGCGAATCTTTACGTAATAAATATGTAGTCAGTTAAATATCAAAACTCTCTATTAACTGAATTTAAAGTATGGGATTCCGACCGAAATCAATTAAACTGTTTCCAATAGATTTCCATGTAGATTTCTCATTCTAATAGGCTCTCATTTCTCATTTCTATATTCATTTATATTAAATACGGTTAAATCATTTACACCCTTCATCTCCAACTTTATTAGTAATGTTGTATCGCGTTTTCAAATTCTCTGTGTATTTGTTCTTAATGGAAATTCTTTAGAGTTTGTAGACTAGATGAATGGTACATATGTATGTAGGGCGAATAGCAACTATAATATTATTGCCGTTCATAACTGTATAATTGCAGAATTACTGTAGAAGAGCTATATTATTATTTACATCTACAGTACCTATGCTACAAAGCTGAAATTATAATACGAAACAATAATAACGAGATAGTGAGATTTGTCTATAGATGTATGTATAGATTTATGTCATTATGGAGTTCAATGTGCTCTGATGCATTTTTAGTCATCGGAAAGTATCTTCATTACAATAAAAATCGACTCGCACTTCAATTTTGCGAGGAAACTTGGCTGATGTTGTAGTGTACCTCTGTTTCCCTGTCTTTTAGTGCAGAAGAGTTCTTATTCCAGTTTTCAGGAAACTACGATGCTCAATTTCCTTATTAAATTCTCGTAACTACCTAATAAAATATTCTTACGATAACACCCTAGGCATAATATTATGTTGATTGGAAGAGATAGAATGATGAAATGCGCAATAAAAGAGCACCTCAAATTCCAGAACGACATAAATAATTACTAGCGATGAATGAACCTATAATAAAAAGCTAAAGCCTTGCTGCAATTAAAAATTTGTTGTGCATAAGTAAAACACTCACGTACAAATGAAGAGCAACTCACTTAATATTACAACGACGTAATTTAATTCGTATTGCCATTGTAAAACAATTGTATTTTTCCGAAACATTGAGAAGTAAAATCTGTTGTATATTTTGCACCTCACGGCGATAGATGCAAAATTACATTTTACCAGTGCAATATATGAAGATTCTTCAGACAAAATGGGGCAAGGGAAATCTCATAAAAAGGACGTGGACGAAGAATCTTTATTAGGGCTGAAGAAAACCTCAGATAGTGAATGTAACTCAACAGTGATGATTTACATCCATAGATGTGGTCTGGAATACAAAGAAAGTAGGTCAGATGACAAAATAGTAGGAAAATGGAACGATTTACTGGAAGATTTGGCAACAAATTTACTCCCTGATATTGATTACTATCAAAGGGGAATTCTAATGGCCAGCCGTATCTTTTCTATTATCAAATGCTGTCGCAATGATGTATTTCGTGCAAAAATTGGTGGCAGTGTAGGCAAGCACATTGGAATTTCAACCCGGAGCATTCCGACGCAGAAAAAAGAGTTCAATTCCGAATTTGATCTGTACGTGTTCCTCATAAATAAGAAACCACCATTCGAGAAGGTCATTGAGGAATTTAAAGATCACCTTGAAACATTTAAGAAATTTCTCCCAGGATTCTGTTTGCTATCTCAGAATGAAAGCTCCGGCAATGCAAACTGTCTTGAATTTACAATTGAAAATAAATGTTATCATTTGTATCCTGCAATCAATTTTGTTGACATTATAGAATTCGAAGCTTTCTCAAATATGGATCCCATTATCCAAACATGTATCACGGAGACAAAGCGTTTCGTGGAAGTTCAAAAACTTGAAGCTTTGCGAGAAATTGAGACAGTGGAGAATTTTCAGGGGAAAAGTCTTTTCTTTTCCAGTTTGGAAGAGAGTTCTGTCCGTTTTTACAAAACCAGGCCACGCTATATTCGTCAAGTTATTCGATTGGTCCGCTATTGGAATCACAATATTAATTGTCATCTAAATTTGAAAACCATTGACAGAAACAAAAGCAGAAGCGTAATGCTGGATCTATGTGCTATTAAAGCAGCTCTGATATGCTCTTCAGAAAGTCTTTATGATATTCTGCGGAAAGTCATGGAACTTCTCATGGACTTCAGAAATCTTTGCATCATTTTCCAGGTGCTTGAGGGCAATATTGCTGAATATGATGAGATGAAAATCAGTTTGAGCAATGGAAAACTTGCTGTATTAATGGACTTTCCTTCGCCAATTGGTTCTGCATCAGCGTCAAATAAGGATGCAAGCATCGGTGACATTGAAAGAATTTCTCTCGTACAGAAAACAATATTTCATTCAATGCCTTGTGTGCTTGACCCTTGCAACCCATTCAATAATTTGGCAGACATCGAGAAAGAAGATTGGGAAATTTTGAGAAAAAATGCCAATAAAATATTGACTCATCTCGACGAAAACATTTTTCAAAATGATGAAATGATTCATAAAATTTTCGAAAATGATTAATTTTTCTTTGTACAAAATTTTCTAATCAAAACAATTACGATTTTAAGATTTATTATTTTCTGTACTTCTGTTTCCTCTGAATAGATTCATTCTATAATAGTTTACAATGACGTATATATAGTAGTTTACCAAGGACTATAGAAGTATATTAGATGGAAGAGAGTCTACAGTGATAGATAATATACTGATATTTAAAAAATCGTGTGCTTGATGAACTTACAATTCCAAGCACATCGTTGAAAATTGTAACAAAAAATGGGATAAATATTATTTTCGGTATCATATCATATAAGTGTCAACTGTATGAGTTTGTATCATAAAACGTGTCTTGTTCTTTGGAATACCTATCTAATATTTCGATAAGAGTATTTCTTTCAGTAATATTACAAATAAAATGTGTCTGAGCGAATTACCTTCTATCACAGAATGTTGAAATGAAAAGACGAAATGTCTCACTCAGTGCAAATCAATCGCCCATTTCTTTTACTGTTGAGTTTTTCTACTTTTATTTATATGTTCCATTAAGTTCAAAACTGTGCATTGCTCCTAATGG
>JAAAYG020013108.1:0-22311 GCA_009936455.2 Tomocerus minor
TTCATCTCTATTTCGAAGATATAACTGTTTTTATGATAAATTTTGCTATATTTTTCAAAAAACCAGTGATATCTCCTAAACCGAGACGAAATTTGGCAATAACTCATCGAAACTTTGTGAGGGAACATTCTACACGTCCGTGGAGATCAATATTATGTTTTTATGGCAAAAACTCTAGGAGAAATGGAATTTCTCCCAAAAAAAGATAAGACGGATTATGATAGTCAGGGGAAGGATTATTGTAACCATGCGCACCCTTCTTGAAATCTGACGAGATGTGATGCACGTGTACATCAATTAAAAATAGTTTAGCATAATTTTGCAAAATCAATTGTTTTTTAAAAGCACTAAAATTATTTTAAGAGTATCTGCTTCAAATGACCATTTTTCCAGAACTCGAAACGTATTGAAAAGAATTTTTTTTTTTTGTAAAATATCAAAAAAAGTTTATTGAGAATTATTATATAGTAATTCATTCATTTTCCCCAATTTCTTTTGCTCTACGCGCGATTGATGAACATTTAGGAATTGAAAATCCTCGTAGAAATCGGATTCTAAATAAGTCTTTATTACAACCTTGCGACGAAACTGTAGTAAATGGCTTAACAAGTTTTTCTAACTAGTTTAATGAAGGTAACGAATAATAATTACTTCCTTCAAAAGTAAAAAGTTTCGCTTAAACTCTTAAACCCGCTGAGCCGGCTTGGCCGCCGCTGCCGCCGTAAACGTCCACGGCTTCAACCTCTGGTTTGGGATACCCTTTTGGTTGGTTGTTTCTATTTGGAACCTTTTCGATGCTTCTGGTCACATTCCATTTTTATTACTGCACTGGACTGATATGCTCAGGACCCATTCCATGCGATTTGCATTAAAACGGTTGCCTACTCATATGTTAAACTTGTCGCACAACTCTTTTAGTCAGACAAGACATATGGAAACGATTTTAATGAGAATTACACCAATAAAATCCTAGAAATATTATTTACATTTTGGATCATTAATAATAGTTTCGGATAGAAAAGACTTATTGTTCGTTTTAGCCAACAAAACACAATCTAATAATATTATAACCTCCTCCTCCTCCTGAACCTCATCCTCCTAAACTTATATGAAACCGCCTACGAAAAAAGCCAATGTTTTTGACTAGTCCATTTAAGTTTCTTGGAGGCTAACCATAAATAATTTTCAAACTTTTTTCTCATTGTTTGCGTTCCGACGGTCCCTTACTGAATAGTGGCTAGACTGACCAGCATGCAGCAGAGGGTAAAGCCGCCGCCGCGGAAAAAATTCAAAAATCGTCAGGAGCTGCCGCCGCAAAAAATATCGGCGCGCAGCCGACCGGCGGAGTGCCGAGAAAAAATAGCAAATTTTTGAAAAATAAACTGTTTTTTTAAAGGGACCAAAATCATTTTAAGAATATTTGCTATAAAATAACCCTCCAAAAGACTATTTTTTCTGTGCAAAAGTTTAATTTTTGTCAGAACTCGATGGTAGATTGATTGAAATGTAAGATGAAGGATTTTGTCGCAATGTCCCACGCAATGTCGTGGAAAATATGGTAAAAATATTAAAGCTGAGCTTATGAGGCTCAGCCGACTGTTACCGGTGTTGAAGGAGTCGGCAGTCGCCATCTAACAAAAATGGCGCGGCTTCACCCTCCGCAGTCCAGAATGCTCTCTATTTAAATCTCCCCAAAATACAGCCGAAAGTTGCTTAATCATATCACAAATTACATATTTTTTGTAAACAGTTTACCAGGAATAATGGCGTATGTGTTTAATGACTGGTATCAAATGAAATAGCTCAAAGATGAAGAAAACTTGAAAGCCACCTACTTAGATTGTTTCATTGCGGGGTCTGCAGCGGGTTTTTGCAGGCTGTTTAGTAGCTGCCCAGTGGAAGTCATTAAAACTAGGCTACAATGTCAGAAAGCGGAAATCGTGTACAAAGGTCCTGCGGATTGTGTTCGACATGTTTTAGCCACTCAGGGGATTCGAGGCCTTTTCGTCGGAGGTGTTCCACTATGTGGCAGGTCTGAATCTGACTAATTCTTTTTAGGACACGATCTTAGTTAAGGGAGGGAAAACTACAAAACATGAGTTGATGTTAGTTGGAAGATGGCTGTTAAAATAGATGAAAGCTACATTGTAAAATGTAGCTTCAAACAATAGAAATGCGCCAGTTAAGCTGAGTTCGCAGTTCGCACTGAATTGTTCCAACAAAATGTTATTCACATTTTGTATCGGCAATAATATTACGCACGAAATGGTTCGGAATAAAACAGTTTATAATCTACCATTGATAACTAAATGGCTGTAAAATTTACAAAATGCTTTTACAATTTTTTCATTGCGTATTGATCACTTTCTTTTTGGGACGATCCTGGTTCAAGGAGAGTGCAAATACAAAACAGGTGTAGGCTCCGCAGTACTTAAATGGAGGCTACAGTGCAAAAGTGCAAACCATAGAAATGCGTCAGATATATAGTTTTAACCTCGACACCCGATTTCTAGTTTGTGAGCGAAGCGTAAGTCCCAGCTCCCAAATTCGTTCTTAAATATTGAAAAAAATGGGGGCGAGGCGTGGTATAATGCCTTCCTACTATGTATATTGTAGTACCTTGATTTATTTTTTCAACCCGGAGACCATACCTATCATATTAAATTACAAATGAGTTTCTGTGAAGAATCGTGCAGAATTTACGCAGTTGCGGCAATAAACAGCATGCGGCATAAAAAATTCGCTCGATACCCTTATTGTTGAAACAGCTGTAATATATAATAACTTGGTATTATATACAGGGCATATGGACTTGGGTTGTATGCAGCCATGTACGAATATTTCAAAGTAAACATTCCAATTAGTAATATTGGCGTTCGGATGTTCGTTGCCGGAGGAACGGCGGGTAAGAATTTAGATTTAAATTTCGAAAACTTTTATTTTAAAGTATTCACTCCAAATGCATGGAGTTTGAACAAAATTATTTCTTTCACCGTTGTTTGAAGAGCTAAAAAATTCCCTACGACTTGCCCTCGGGACAGGTCTCCTTCATTATTTGAGATATTACATTTCAAAATCGGATGCCCCAAACTGGAATTTTGCGTGTCCTGCGTATTTGCCATTTCTATCCATGTTAACACCGAATAGGTTACTACAGTGTGCTGCTAAATAAATATATACCCCAACTATCTATTGACGTCTACATTCATATATATTTATTATTCAGCACCCTGTAGTAATATTTTTCGCGCCGGCGCCGTCCATCATTGAGGCATCCTTAAGCTACTCGCCTTTACGCAAGAATATTGCTCTATACGTGACAAATCCTGAGATACGTAACGTAGAAAACTATACGCTACGTTTCATTTCACATACAAGGCGCGATTACTAGGATATGTAGTATTGACGAGAGTTTAACCTGGTTTAGCTAAGAAAAAGTTAAGCGGTTTATTTTTTTTCTTACAGAATGAGTAAAAAAACTGGGTTAACCCAGGTTTATCTTTCGATTATCGGTAAGAGTACGTTAGTAGAGCCGCATTAAAATATTTTAAAGTTTTTCGAGTTCAGTTCAAAAAAACTCCAAAAATATTATTGCATATTTTTATGTTTCAGAACATTTGGAGTCGATTTGGGGGTGATCATTTTTATGGGTGGGGAGGGGGTTTCCCCATTTAGGGGGAAATCCGTTTTTTAGGTACTAAACTTACTAAACGACGAGATGAATGACACGGCCCCAACAGAGGAAAGGAAGTCCTAGAGGATGCAACTGCTGCTCTGGCCCTCAAAAAAAAGTCAACACGTCAACAGTAGAGGAATGAAAATGTAATGGTATGTGTGAGTTTTCTAAGCGGACACAGCCGATCACATTAGCATACTGCCGGGGTGACGGCGGCGCCCGGTTGTTTATTGTGCTGAGTGAACAAAATAAGTGAATTGATTGTGATTGATTGATGATTGACTGTTTTGGTGGGTTGATTGACCAGGGCAGCAATCAGCAGTTGCATCCTCCAGGACTTCCTTTCCTCTGTTGGGGCCGTATCATTCATCTCGCCGTAAGTTTAGTACCTAAAAAAGTGAAAAGGGTTTTCCCCTAAATTGGGAAAACCCTTTTCACGGAGAGCAAAATTCTTACGTAAAGGGGGAGGAGCTTAACGTAAGACTTACGTTACGGGAATTGAAGTTATGTAACGGAAAACCGCTTACTGTCAATTATGACAAAACAAAATAAATTTTGTGACAGGGCTACTTCAGTGGTGGACAGTGATTCCTTTGGACGTGCTGAAGTCCAGACTTCAAGCGGATAATCCGGACAAGCCAAAGTACAAAGGAGTAATTGATTGTGCCCGGAAAATGTATGTGACTGAAGGTTGGAAAGCATTCTTCCGTGGTTTCGTTCCTTTATCGATCAGGGCATTTCCTGTTAATGGGGCCACCTTTCTTACCTATGAAACTGTCTTCAGTCTATGCAAAAAATATAAGACGGCCCACAGTAATGACGAGCATATTGATGACACAGCGCTCAATGACGATGATAAATATGGTCGATGCTTAAGTCAAGGTCCCTAATCGTAGCGACTTTCATCTATCTCTGTTCCTATAACAATACATGATAATAATATGTGGAACAAATATATTTTGAGGCCAGTTCACAGAATGTTATTAGATATATATAGACACTAAACAACAACATAGCTCAGATTTATTTCTTGCATTACAGATACAAAATAATATTGTGGCACACATTATTTCTAATCCTTACTCATACATGTAATTTTAGCAAACCGTACTTAACGGTAAAAAGTTGTAGAGGCCGGGGCGGCCAAAACTTATTATTACATATCTAATAAAATTATCAACATCGTGTAATATCATCACCATTATCAGAACGATGTCAACCACTAATAAGGTTAGAAACCCAACAAAAATTATTAATTACTGAGATTCCCAACAAAAATATTTGCTTGTAATAATTTGTATGTAGTCAATACATCAGTATTAACTTTAACATTACAATTATTACTTACAGTAATAGTAATATACTCACTCCCTTCTATCTGTTGACGCTGGCACAATTATTATTGACATATTATAACTTATTAACAAAATAGTTGTTAAGAGTACAGTACTATTATAATAATATTATGACATTGACATGATTGGCATTTCATGCCTACAAAACATTTTGTCATTCTTCGTTTACTGCGCTACTTACGACATCTGTCATCAGCCTCTACCGAAGGGTACTACAGACATACAAACACAATGCCCGATATGTAATAATATAATGACTATAATATAATTTGTCGACATGGCCGTATTGAGGGGGGGGGCATACCGGGCAAATGCCCCCCCCCAGAAATCCGAGAAAAGGAGAAAATTTTTGGAAAAATAGGCAAAATTTTCCGCGCTTCGCGCGAAATGAGATATATTTCATCAATTTTTGGGCTAAAACCGCAAATTTTTTCGCGCTACGCGCGAATTGGAGCGTTCAAAAATATTGTAATAAAATGTGTTTGGCTTTGCCCCCCCGAAACTGAGTTCTAAATACGGCCATGTTTGTAGAAGTCGTACGTTTAATCTACAAATTATTACTTCTTGACTGAAAAGCATACCCAAAATCAAGACATAGGAAATGAAAAGTCAGATTAGGTATTGGATAATGTGTAATAACTTCAAAACAATAATAATATTTTATGTTATCTAGTTAGGCAAATAGCATAGAGGAATATTTACTAAATATTGGTATGTCTGTAAATATTAATGTATATATAAAATAATGTTTGCTAAAAAGTAAATCTCTAAAACTGTTTTAAATAGGCAATTAATAGGAAAAAGCCATGAACGTGTACAGTTATTATTATTATCAATAATTACTTACTATTTAGACTATATCCTTTGAATTGACAAGGTGCCGCTGTAGTGAATTGTAAAGAGTAAATAAAACTGAACGTTAAGCATACTGTATCACAATAATCAAAAAGTACTCATTAGTTACAGGTCATTCATTATCTTAAGCGAGAGTGAGTATTGTTGAATGCACTAACCGTCAATAAAAGTTACAATTTATTCACTGCTGCTGCTGCTGTTTAATTATCATTTCTTCAGCTTGATACATTTTCCATGCAACTAAGAAATCCCTACCTAGTCGAATAAACGTGTACAATGAAGTAACCAACAATGCTGAGATAGAAATCACTTGATACCACTCGTTAGTTCTAATTAAGATCATCAAACATAAAATCAGGAGACTGACATGGAATCCTAGAAGCAGTCTTGGAAATGAGGAACCACAAAACAGCATCTGTCCAATAAAATATTAATGTTTAAATCAATTAATTGTTACAAACAAGATCATTGCCCATTTTACCCGTACGCCTACATACCTGAAATCTTGTGTGAGTATAATTTCCTGGCTCCGATGCTACCGAAACGAATCCTTCGGCCTAAACACAACATAATTTGATACGATACAATTTCTTTTCATACTTACAAAAAATATTGTCATTATTACTAAGATCAGAGATTCAGAAAGTATGGTGTTTGCTTTCCATTTCATCTATAATGACTATAGATATATAGATATTTATTTTTAAGAAACTTATAATATATTTAAATAGATAAAAAGCAAAGCTCTTCTTTTAGACCTTATACAGTTCCCTCTGATGTTTGACTATTGCTCCTGGAGCAAATAAATATTCGCTCATCCAGCTGCATCATAAATACATTATCAGTCAGACACTATTCAACTAATTTCTCAATGAATAACTTTAATTTAATTGATTGTTCACTAGTATAGCATACGCATTGGAAGGTATGTGTGTCGGCCGTAGCCTGGTCCATTTTCCGAGATGACAAGCAACTTTGTGAAGACCATCACTGAAATCTGGACAAAATGCTCTACTGACCAATAAACTAAATATGATCATCCAAGAGAGAATGAGGTGTTGAGATACCCACCATAGATCATAATGAACATATTTCTGCAAAAAACCACATCAAGAATAATTTATATATAATATCAATTAGTAATAACATAATCGTATTGTTATATTTTCCAATAAAAGTAAAGCACTGTTATTTTATTTACTTAGCCACATGAATAATAATTATTATTGGAAATTAATTTAAAACTGACCTGAACAAAACACCACGGCAGAAAACAAGAGTAGTAGGCCAAGAAAGTTGTCTGACACAAAATCCTTCCCATTCGACAATTAAATTCTTTTCTCAACAATTCAACTTCATCTCGAATTTCAATAGGGTCGTTAGTGCACACATGATGATAAGAATGGCTTTGACAATTTCCAGGACAGCACCCTTCAAAATTTGGGTTGTCGATCTCTTCCAACTCCCACAACGTGTAAATATTGAGCCCGTATATTTGAAAATAAAAGACGAAACTATACAGTGCAAAAATAAATATCCTTAATACTTCACTTTTTATACCATCGCTTTTCATGACTGAATAGTCAAAATAGCGATGCAAAATGATGACCAAAAATACAAAATTATTAACCGACAGTAACTTACGGTCCAAACAAATATACAACATGAAAAGTGCTAAGCAGCAATTCATTCCAAAGATGGAATGTCGTTAGTAAAATCCACGTTAGCATTTGAGCAGTCAGAACAATTTGAAGTATCCAATGACTAAAAGTCGGCATAAAGGATTTCAGAATTAAGTATGGAATTCTCCGAGCAAGAAGAGCCAGAATGAATACAATTATGTTTCCATCGATTAAATGAAAATTCTGTAAATACAATCAACATCACACAAATTTAATTATTAATCTTTATTTTTTTAACATTTAATTAACTGTTTCTAACCATCCCAGAAGAATTGAAGCTTTGAGGCAGCCACCACACAGTTCTATAAAGATGAAGAAATTGCAGAGAAGTAAAAACTCCAATGTGAAGCAGCAAAATTATTTCAAATGTGAGAGTTGACTCTCGGGGTAAGTACGGCATTTTAATGTGTTTCATATCCAAAACAGCAGGAGTATGCCTAAAGCACAAAAACAATCAAGATAAATAATACAGCACACATACTAATATTATGGATTCCGCGAATGTAATTACTTATAATTAATTAATTAGTGTAAATTAATTAATTAATTAATTACTTAGGTAGAACGTAACTCCGTAAATTTTTTTTGTAAAACTTTTATTCCCCAGACAAAATGTAACATAGATATTTTTTTAAAACGGATTATATTACCTTTCTTCTGTCATTGATGTTCCATCCGGGGAAGACGAGGGATAAGCGAAACTATTATGTTTACTGTTGGAGGACGAAAGGACCCGACTTATTCGTCTACCACCTGCCATTGTTGTTTTTGTACATTGAAAACAAAATCATAAGTAACTGACAACTAACATGCATCTATCATCTATGATAATTTTAAATAAGTTTATCAACTACCTATTTACTTTTAAATCACACTTCTAGCAACTTTTATGCTAACAAAATAAAAGCACAAATGAAAAACAAAACCTGTGAGATAACCTACAAAAACTTTGACAAAGATCCTTAACACCAACTGCCAACACCGAGCGTAATTCTTGGAAATCTCTGTACCACCAGTCCTAGTTTTCACCTCAAGATACTCGGAACAAATAATTATTTTAATTCTACAAAATTATGACGTAGTAGCTGAATGAACTACAACAGAAATTGTAAACCACAAAAAGTTCTCAAGAGTTGAGAGTAATCCTTTCAGGTTTACTCTTTCCTTTTAAAAATGACGCCGTAAGTTACAAGAATCCATCTCCAACCAATAAAAGATTCCCACTACCAGTCTGCCTTCGTTAAACTATGGGCTAAAAGTTTGCAACAGCTTTAGGGGCGATTTGCGATGGTAATTTCGATTAAAATCTTCATTTTCGCTACCGTTTTTAAAAATCGTGGATTTGTGAAATTGTGGAAAATTCAGTGAAGGTTAAATTTTTCAAAGGCTGGGCCCTTCACAACTAGCGAAGCAAAAATTGGCCCAACCTCTTAATAATGAACAAACGTTTATTTAGATATTTCTAGTACAGGCACTAGCATTTATTAGTGCAAGCAAAGACGAAAAAATTTGACTTTAATAAGGGCTAAAATAACTTTAATGCAATACTAGCAACAATACGGCAAAATTAAAAGATCTAAAATAGACTGAATAATAATGAATTACATATAAGAGTATGAAAAACTTTGAGCTTGACACTATGAAGTGGTAAGCAATAATAAATAGTAATATAGTTGACATCGATGTATTTTCCTTCGTTTTTGGTGGACTTTTGTAAACACCTGAGGGAGATTCAGTCCTCTCTTGAAATACACTGTGTAACCTAAGTGTGTGACCTAATTAACCAGAGGCCAACTTTTCGAAACATCGTAAAATTACGATAGTAAAGTCTCCGCACGCTGTATTTTGAAAATAAATCCGCTACTTCCTCACAGTGTAACCCCATCACGAACGAACCAATAACATTTGTGACAAAATTGCTGAAATGTAAGACATGCCACAAAAATTGCCTGTAGATGCTTTATAATTCCTGATTTCACTTTCATCATCTCCTAGACCGCTATCTCCATTTTGGTTTTCAATTATCGTGCTTATAAGTACACATCGTTTGAGTCTTCCTTTCCTAGTCTATATACTATTCCTTGAACTTAGATCGAAGTCTGTTGAATCAAACATATCTGAATCTTCTATTTCTTGGTATTCATAGTCTTCGGCTAAGGATTTTAATTTCTTTTTTGACTTTATTTTCTTTTTAGGTTTGAATTTCACCGATCTTTCATTGAAGATTTTCGTTTCTCCGCCATGATCCTCACCACTGCTAGTCTTAGATGCATTTTCTGACGTATCGCTATCACTTCCTCTTAGAGAAACAATCCGAAATTATTGATTAAATAAAAAATATTAAGATTTTGGGCATAAGTAAAATATTGTAGCATTTAGGAAGTCATGAGTACATTTCTTCACTGATGTCAGACAGATCTCCATAATCCACAGGCTTTAAGCACGCAGTACAAACATCTTCCAAATCGGCATAACAGTAAATACAGTAAACAGTGTCACATATAGGACAATGAATAAAATTTTCATGGTCTTCCAAATCCCCGTTTACACCACAAAGAAAACACTTTTTCTGTTTCCCACTAAAAAACCATACCAAATTCCTGCAGCACGAGTACCTAAAAGAGAGGATTTCTAAATTCTAAACTAATATCATTATATTATAATCTTAACATATAGTAATAATTTTGTTTCGTTAATAATATTATTAAGTTGCGGAACACGGCGGAAGCAGCTTTATACACAGGGAGAATATGTACGTCGGCTGAATTTCAGATTTTGGCTATTTTGATTAAGGGGGATGTGAACAGCCGTCCATATCCCCCTTAAATTGGAATTTTCTATAATAAAATTTATTAAAAGGACCCACATTCTATGTGATTTGCATTAAAACGGTTGCCTACTCTTTTGACTCTTTACATGTTCAACTTACTGCAGAACTCTTTGAATCCTTCAGGCAAGACACACGCAATCGATTTTAATGAGAATTACACATGATTACACCAATAAAATACCAGAAACATTATCTACATTTTGTATCATTCGAAATTTCGGATTAATTGTTACTCTATTTAAAAAAAAACAATTAACTTATTTTCGATACATTTTCGATACATCAATTTTTTTTATAAAACGGAGAAGGCATCTATCTAAGAGTAGGAAACCGTTTTAAAGCAAATCCAATGGAATGGGTCCTTAAGAATATTGGCCTTACTTATTTCCGTTATGCAAAATTACATGGACAATAATAATTAATAGTTATACTTGTGAGCCATCCTCTCAAGAAAGCTGACTTGATGGACTCCTGAGTCACCATTAATTTTTGATTTGATTTTTCTCCGTGCAAAAGAGAGAAAAGATCCTCGCAAGCTGATTATCTGAATCAGCAAGTATCGGTCTCTGGGGATCTTTCTTTGAGGGAAATATAAACCACAGATTATGTGACGAAATCGTAATCCATAAGGTTCAGTCACAGCAGCAAAGAAAGCCAAAAGAATCAGAAACACTTGTAGAAATGAAATTATTGTCAATTATATTTCTCAAAAATAAAATTATTTACAACCAAAAATATTTACAGTTTAATCATTTAAATTGAAACATGAATTATTATTGTAAAACATTCAGAAACGAAATCATGCAAATAAATATATTCAGAAGGACTACATTCAACAACTAAAAACATTTAAAAGAAATAAGTCCTAAATCCTAAAAGAAAATGTTTCAAAAACACGATTTTAAATTCAACAATTTTTAACAGAATTGCGATTTTAAATTCAAATTTTTTTTAGCAGAAATACGATTTTAAATTTAAAATTGCTTAGTGGGAATACGATTACTAAAATCTAAAATTTTTAGCAGAAATACGACCATTTAAATTCTCAATATACAACAGGAATATACGATTATTTAACTCAAAATTTAAATTTTCAATTTGCAAATATAATTAGCTTTTTTAACTTGAAGTTTTTAATGGATATATTTTATTTTACTAAATGACAACTTTTACGCATGTTGGAGAAAAGAAAACTACGTTTCATTCGGATCTCAAAAAATTATTTTAATTAAATAATTACGTTTCCAGAATACCGTTTTAGCTGCGTAGTGTAATAAATTAAAGTTTTGATTCTAATGATAAAATGTGAATCTTTGCAAATTACCAATGACGGAGTACATCCAATAGTCGGGAGCGTTCGGTTCAGGAAGGCATGGCTGAGTGTCAAATTGTGGCATTACAGCAGCAACAGGACTTAATCCTTTCAGCAGAATTCTGTAAATATCGGCCAATATGCCGTCCCCTGCCACTGTAGCTCCGTGGCCTAACCAACCTTTTATTCAATAAATTACAATTATTGCATGTTTAAGCATGCGAACATGAATTGAGTAAGTGTTAAAAATGATTTGCTTTTGCCAATACAGTTTCAGATTTAGTCAAGGCCGGATCCAGAGGGGAGGGGGGGGGGCTTGGGGCCTTTTTAAAAAATTCTTTGCCAAATACAAAGGAAAAGAGAATATTTTTGAAAAACGCTCAACATTTTCTGCGCCTCGCGCGAAAAAGGTTTTTTTCTTCAGTTTTTGGCCTTAAGCCGGAAAATTAGCGAAATATAGCGGTCGTAAATACTGCAATAAAATGTCTTTGGCTTCGAGTCCCCCCTCGAAATCTGCATCCGGCCTTGGATTTAGTGGACACAGTGAAAAAGGTTGAATGAAACCTCGAGTGTCCAGTTGAATATTTGCATACTCTCCCAATAGTTCCATAAATAGGTAAAGGCCAAAATCAATGAAAATATACAAAAGTATATTGGCAGAGCTCAAGGCAACAAAGTACACAGAACGTTGAAGTTTCTTCAATTCATCTTTCAGCAGCGTTATGGAAGACACCTACTTGTCAAATCCATCACGGAATTCATTCATTCAAAAAATATTCAAGCATTATCGTCATTTTTGTTAATTTTTCTACCGTACAGTTATGTATGTTTTAGATTCCCGAATCTTTAACGGGAAAATCGTTTCTTTTCCAATTTTCTTTCTTTCGAAATCCATTCGGACGAGACCTTTTGTAATGTAGCGATTGTCATACCTGTCGGAACTTAGATAGCCCCGTAAATACATAAATGATCTAAAGAAATACAAACACGATCAGAATAGCTTGACTGTAAAAAGTGCATATTATGAATATCTTCTGCAGGAATGATATATACGAACATCGCGAACTATTCCAGAACATTTCGGAAATGAAAGAGGACACTTATTGACACTTACTTCCAGATGACCAAAAGCAAAAACCCAGAAACGGCCAAGTCAATAATGTCAAAATATTCGTACACCCATCGAACGTGTTGCAGGACATCCTCTTTCATTCCATCAGCAATAGATTTGAAGGATTTCGAAGCATTGAGTTTGTGTTTTAATTCATGCTTGAAAATCGGTTTAAAGGTAAAGAATGTTTTGATTTGATTCTGAATTTCCGTTAATTCTGGGAAAGTAAATTAATTGTCGATGCTTTAAAATAAAATTCACAAGGCTTCAAAAATAAAATTTTCTTATGGTTGCCATACTTTGACCAATAGGAGCGAAAACATATTCCTTGACAAGGTTTGGAAGAATGCAAATGACGTCCACAATTTTTGCCAAGTAGCAAAGACTGTTGAATGTATCTACAATTTTACACAAGAAGGAAAACCAACTGCCTAACTTTTCAACGCAGTCGTCGGATGCTTCATTAAAAGCCTTTATACAACGATCAAAAGGTGTTCCCGTTTCAGCGTTGCACACATTTAAAATCCCTTTCAGCCACTGAATCCCGTCTTTGATTGTGTTCACTGTAACCGTAACGGACATATATAATATTATGATTCATTATAATATTACCGTCACTTTCATAAAGAGGAGTCACACATTTATTTACTTTTTTTTGACAAATAATTTTTTAACGAGGCCGGACGCAGAACCAAAGGAGGGAGGGGGGGGGCTCGAAGCTAAATACGTTTTATTGCAGTATTTATTAGGACCGCTATTTTGAACGTAGCGCGAAAACTTTTGCGGTTTAAGACCAAAAATTGACGAAAAATATCTACTTTTGCGCGTGTGTGGAGTAGCGCAGAAAATTTTCTGTTTTTTTCCAAAAATATTCTTTTTTTCTCGGAATTTCGAGGGGGATGGGCTCCAGCTACCCGCTGGGTCCGGCCTTGTTTTTTAATTGCTAAAATATTCACATAGATATTTTTTAAAAGTAACTGAAGTATATTTTTACTAAAACAAGGCAAAATTACCTACGCAGAATATTATGTGCAGCAGATCTGCCACACCCCCAGCAATATCCTTCCCAATCGATGACAAAGACGAAAGGAGATTTTTAAATATTTCTTTTAATGTTGAATAGGGACTTTTGGCCAATTTAACTAAATCGCTCATAGATTCCTTGACCATCTCCTGTTTTCAAAAGCCATTATTTATTTATTTCGAAATTATTTTTCTTGTACTTGCACTGCAAATACCTGCGTGCAGATTAAGCTGTCGGACAGCACTTCCATATTGTGTGCCGTGTTTTTCCCTGGCCCTGATATGGCCAGTATCAGAGCACAGGCCAGAATGGCAGTCCGCCCTTTTTGACTAAAAAACTGAGGAACAACTAAAAAGTAGACGCATCTCATTTTCTGAGAGAATGCTAATCCGAAAGATAAGACAGAACCAATCACCATGCTTAGTACCAACGACAATATCGGCTGAAAGTTCAACTGCCGAAAGAAGAAGAGTAGAGAAGTTGTTCCTGCCACTAATCCACCTAAAAAATTATACCAACCAAATTATATTATTTGCGTTGGGTTCTCTTGTCTTCTTACCTTATTCTAGAGCATTTTCTAGTGATTTAGTCAAAGCCAAAACCCCATTGAAAGATTAATACATAGTAATAAATTCCCGCATCCACATTCCAATTAAATTAATTCAACTAAATTATAATTTGTTATGTAACTGAT
The DNA here is from genome assembly GCA_009936455.2 of Tomocerus minor. Lineage (NCBI taxonomy): Eukaryota > Metazoa > Arthropoda > Collembola > Entomobryomorpha > Tomoceridae > Tomocerus > Tomocerus minor. Next base: position 14,540 of record JAAAYG020013108.1, read on the forward strand.
CCCAAATTTTTTTGTTTATAATGAACATCTTAAAATCGATAAAAACGGAGCGGTATCGTTAATTAAGTGCTTTTACTTAAAATGTTATTATTATGCTTAATGTTATATATTATATTATGTGTTTTATATTATATTGCTGTGTCTTAAGGCAACTTCGATTTTGAAGCAGTCATTAAATTAATGTTAATTTTCGATAAAAATGTTAAATACAAACGATTCCCAAGAAGCTTTTCAGAGTTTTATTAGACAAAGTGCCATTGGTCCAAATTCGATCCCAACTGTTTAATTTGTCCGTCGGTTTCTTCTTCAAACACGCACAACATGTTTTAAGCAATATGGATTTTAGTAATCTTAAACAAATATAATTATATGAAATATTTATAACCGTTGCAATATCGTATAATGGTAGCTCAAAAATAGTTTATAGTTTAGAGTACCCGAATATCCAGAAAACAGGAACAAGGTACCAAGGGCGAATCCTGCTAAGGCCAATACTCTCTCTGTAGGCATTTAATTTCACAAGGTTTAAATGTTGGAAAGCTCTGCGGATTTTGATTGCTTTCCAAATTATGGCCCAGAAAGCCATTTAATATCGTTGCAAAAATTACACCCAGCAAGCTCTCAATCCTTTATGACTGAGAAAGTTATAATTAGAACTACTACTATAATATATACTACTATGTTGAATAATTGTGAAGAGGATATAATTCTTCTGAAGTAGGCAATTTATTTGTGTCGCAAGCTACAAAATGTCAACATTTATTTTGTCGAAATTAAAGCACAAGTACTAATAGTTATGAAAACGCATGTAAAAATGGCCATCACTATGGCTTTTAATTAAAATTATATAAAAAGGGTAGGGGATAACGGAAGATGGCATGGGACTTGGAAACTATCTCCTTCTAGACACTAGAATATTGGGGTTAAAAATACAAATTCGAAACTGACAAGCGGATATACTTATGCATTTTCCCCATGCACTCGTATGTATACACAAGGCCGGATCCAGAAAAAAATTTCGGGGGGGGGGGGCCCGAAGCCAAATACATTTTATTGCAGTGTTTAAGACCGATAAAATCGCGCGTAGCGCGAAAAATTTCGCGGTTTTAGCCCAAAATTGATTAAATATAACTGACTTCGCGATCCCTCTAGATCCGGCCTTGAATACCGGGATACGTCTTAAGTATGCTTTATTTCGCTCATGTTCGGAAAATATGCCAAAGCTTTTTGCGCTACGTGCGAATATGTAAATATGATATTTCGGTATTAAATTTTAGCCCCTCCGAAATCGGGTTCTAAATAAATAAATACGTTTCTCTCGGCTGCGTGGTAACTGTTGCCGACAATGAGTATATGAATGCAATTTGTAATATTGCCACACATTGCCAACTCTAAGATTAGAGTAAAAAGGTTGACCGTACCATTATGGTTAAAACTACAACTCCCATGATAAGTGAAATGAGAAAAGGGCATATGCTAGACTCAAAAAAGACGCTTTTCTAGAAGATTTTTTGTGAATTATAAATGGCCACCGTACGAAATTTTGTATGCAGTACTGAATAACTTTTCGGCTGCTTCAGCGCGGGGCCCCCCTAGGCGCGGGGCTCCATGCGCCGCAGGTTTCGCAGGTAGGAAGAACCGCCACTGGTTAAGGCGTGTAAAATAATGTGAATAATATAAAGGTGTATAAAATAGCATGTATAATATAAAGTCATTTATAAAATAATGTACATAATATAATGTCCTGTTGTATAAAATAATGTGCATAATATGAAGTCATTTTTTACAAATTAATATTGGTAATCCTTATTTCTTTATTCAGAATCTTGTAATACATGTATAACACTCAGATATTTCATCTGATTGCCATAAAAGCATTTATTGCACTTTCCAGAGTATCGAGTTTGCCGTGTATGCCGCATGCCGTAAATGCCGCACGATTTTTATTTGCGGCATGCCGTAAATGCCGTTACAGCCGTAAATATATGTATATATGTAAATTATACATACATACATCATATATTTATGGCATTTACGGCTTTTGCGACATTTACGGCATTTAAGGCATTTACGGCATGCGGCAACAAATAATATTTTACGGCGTGCCGACTTTATATTCAGGCACTTTCATAGTGTGCCCGGGGTTAAATGACTTGATTGACAAATACGTAGAGGATAAAATCGATGTGCATAAAAATATCTTGCTACTAAATATCTTGAAAAGTATATCATCAGCCCAAAAATGCTTACTGGGGCATTAAAATTTTCCCAAATTTTGATGACAGACGATTCAGTAGCCAGTTCCGAGTGACGAGGAGACAACTTCTGTTGTCATTTTTTTCTTTTATCCTTCAAATTAGATCTCAAGATTTAATAACATGAAAATTTGCAAGTGACGAGGCAGCACTTGTTATCTTTGGCAATAGTAATTATTAAGGTAAAAGTTGACAAGAAACTGTTTACTTGAAACTACTAAGTATGAAAAGTATGTAATTTTTACGTATGGATAACTGTGTAAGGAATAAACGCTTAAGGAGGGGTTGGCACGATTTCCATCCCTAATTCAAGGATAATGGCCTAACGTAGAGCAATCAAATAAACATTTTTGAAATCTGCCCATATTTTCCGAGGGCACATGTTTCCAACATTTTCAAAAATAAAATTATGTATAAGAAAATTTTTTGGTTTTATTGAGTGGAGGGAATACATTGAAAAAATTATTTTCCATTTTTATTTCATATTTAGAAAGACTAAGTTTCGTAAATCAGAAACAGCGCTAGAGATATCCCTCTTTTTTCGGTATTTTCCCCTACGACTTGGGCTCGGGACATGATTTTTTGAGATATTACATTTCAAAATCGGGTGCCCCAAACTGGAGATCTACGCGCTCTGAGTAATTGCCATACCTATCCATGTTAACGCCGAATCAGTTACTACGGCGTGCTGCTAAATAAATACTACGATTTCGACGCCAACTATGTATTAACTTCTACATTCATATTTACTTATTATTCATCATTCCATAGTAATATTTTCCGCGCAGGCGCTGTCGATCATTGAGGCACACTTAATCAAATATACATTAAGTTATACTTTTCTGTGCTGGTTTTAGCTTGCCGCATTTCAAATGAAATGAGCATAATCATAATATATCGATGCCAAATCGATGCAATATCGATCCCATATCGATCGGTTTCACCTCCACTCCCCTTCGCTCGTTATATTATCTAATTATGGCACACATTATAACATATTCTTAAGAGTACCTCGATGGTACCGCAGGTGGAGCTGGGCAGTTGATTTAAAAAAACATTGGCCTTTCTTGTACGGAGGCCGAGTTTATTGGTACTGAAAATGAGGGGTATATAATCTAATAATTCTCATAATGGTACAAAATGATTTTTTCCCGTTTGGGAGGTTTCCCTATTGAATATAGAAACATTGAATTTATATGGAAAACCCTATACAACCGATAATTGTCACATATAACAGTCCTTACATTCAACAACATGGTGCCCTTCAACACAAATTTTGGGCTCTGCAGGCATCTTCCTAGAGCCCCGAGCCGCGATTATTTTCATATTCACTTTCAGTGCTATCAATAACCTTATGACGTGGATATGAGAATTATCGGGGTAACTCAATTTTTTAGCGCAGCTGCATTGAGCCTGCAGCGAGGAACTGACAAGTGACCATTAAAAGAATAAGATATTGAAAATCCGAAGTGCCAGTGCCCGCCTTTATGTAATCAAGACTGTTTGAGTGCATTATCAATCAACCTGGACACTTACTACAATAACGATTGTAGTAAGTGTTAAGGGCAAATGGCATTGAAAATCTACTACATCTATAGTTGTACTGTGTCCATGGTAACTGTTTTGTAACTACATCACCCATTCTTGTAATTAGTTAGTTGTCCCAGTAACCCGTTGTCTAACTACATTTATGCCATCTACTTTAAGCCGAAAAGGTAAAAGAAGGAGAGTCTCCTTAGGAGACCGATAGTCTGCGTCTGAAATAAAGCTACCTTGCGTGTACAAAAGTTGAAGGGTTTTGGTAAAGACAAATGAACAAGTTAAGTTACGTTGCAAAAACAAGACTCATTGAATTAAGGAGAGGTCTACACGATTTACGCATATTATAAAAGATGCGATGAAGTTTAAAAGTGAGGGTCGAATAGAAATTGTGTGACACTATATAGTTTACGTTAGTGATGCACTGTACTGAAATGATGAGTTTGGTGAGCAGACAACACAAGTAACACAACACACAGTAGATGCATGTACCCTTCTTGCTCCTGCAACTCATGTCGCAGGAAATAGCCAAATTTTGACATAGAAAATTTTCCAGGGATGATTCCGACAGTTTGGGGTAACGTACAAAGTTGCAAAAAATAACAAAAAAATAAGAAAAAAATTCTCTAGGGGATATATTTTTGACTTTTGGAACTTTGGCTTTCTAAATATACGATAAAAATCAAAATACATGCTTTGCATTCCCCCCGCTCCAAAAAACCCCAAATTTTTCTTATACAGAATTTTATTTTTGAAAATGTTGGAAACATGTGCCCTCGAAAAATATGAGCAGATTTCAAAAATGTTTATTTGATTGCTCTACGTTAAGCCATTCTCCTTGAATCGTCCGTGGAAATCGTGTAAACCCCTCCTTAAGTAAAGAGATTTTGGCTTATGTAAAGAGACTACTTCGACTTATGTAAAGAGACTACTTTACCTTATGTAAAGAGACTACTTTACCTTATGTAAAAAGACTACTTTACCTTATGTAAAGAGACTACTTTACCTTATGTAAAGAGACGAGTCTTAAGTTAAGTTTATTGTAAACAGAGGTTAAAGAAAGAAGGAGATTCTGTGATCAAAGTTATAATTTATAAGTTGTATAACGTTGAGATATTACCAAGTAAAGACTTGTTTAAAAAAATTTAATTAAAATTACAGATTTCGTTCTTCGAAAGTGGAATTTGGAATCTGTTAATAGCAAATTCACTACTGAATGTCATTATCTCCTTTTAATAGCATAAATTCAGAGAGTACCTACTAAAATGTTCATATGGGTACTAAATCTGAAATGTAGATGTTAAAGGCATCAGCCATCCTATGTCCAGCATTGACTATCTACTAATTTAAACCCTACAATGGCTAAAATGTACATTCTACTGTTAACAATTCTACTGCTTTACGTTGAAAGTGTGCACTGTATTCGCAACATGTCATTTTTTAAAAACTGTGACTTCAATATGGTTACATTTGCTGGTTTTCAATTATGGGCATCAGAATTTTTGCTTTCTAACCAAAATTCTCAACCATGGACTCTTGGCACTCCCGAACTTAACAAAACGCTTTTCCACAGACAGGAATTAGATCCTAAAGATTTGTCAAACAATTTATGCAGCGTAAATATCGTCATGGGACCCAACGATTCATTTACCGGACTGTTTCAATTTTTTGGAAAGGAAGTATATCGCCTCACCTCTTTGTTTTTACTAATCTATGAGGAGAAACAGATCAAAACATTTGACAAAGAATGGCGACACAACATTAGAGAATATTTGCGCACTCCGCTGGTAGTGCTATTTGTCCGAAATTTAACAAAACATTTTGTTTATACTGGACATCTTTATGGGCACTGGAGAGAAACTTATGTATTTCAAATGGTGACTGTCCAAACAGAACTTTCTGAGGAAGAATGGTCCCAAATCTGGAAGCGTATTAATGGACATCTTCATCTCGCTCACGTTGGTGTCGTATATATACTTATCCTACTCTTTTGACTTCACATCCAGTCGTCCTCACTGTAAGAAATCAATTTACTTGGCCTTGAAAACATTATATGGACCATGTGGAGCAGATACAATTAATATTGAAATAATGGCGGACGGATTAAATGTAACATTAATTTATGGCAAATCCTTAAGTCAGTTGCTTGCAAAGAATAGAGAGTATTTATTATGTGGATGTATTTACCAATCATCGTTTAGAACTGTTACGTATAGCATTAATAAGTTCGACACAAATTATGTCCAAAAATTCCAGGATTTTATTTCCGTTTACTGCGAGGCTAAACCTCATTTTTTTGATGTTCCAATATCTGTTTTAATTCAAAATACATTTGACAATTCCTGCTGGGTGTTGATTATTTGTCTATTCCCAATACTACTTTGTCTTTTGTACCGAGACACAAATCTGTCACTGTTTGATAAACTATCATTTATATTTGTTTCATATTCAGCTGTTCTCATGGATCAATCTGTGTTGGATAGTAATAGACGAAAGGGTGCGTATTTGTTGATAATTTTAATGGGATTCACCATTACGATTCAGTATGGTACATACATCACCTCAGAAATCATTACATCCCCCGATAAAAGACAACTTGAAAATTTTAAAGAACTTATTGAGAGTAATTACAAGTTTCTGACCTTAACAAACAACTACTCCAACATGGAACAAAATTGGACAATAATATTTAAAAAATATAAATTGTTACAAAAAATGAATTCAAGTATATACAAATATGACGTACCGGACGACAAATGCAAAAACCCTTATCGGAATCGAAATAAAGAAACAGCTAATCGTTTACTAACAGATTATTCAAAGAAACTATTTTATTCCTACCCAAAGGAATATGGACCATATGTCAACGAAATCAGCACCACAGAAGAAACACAGTCAACATCGAACGGTAAATGCATGACGACAAAAGAACCGTTTCTCTATTCCTTACCATTATCATACGTTTTTACGGGTTGTTACAACTACAAGTTCGAAGAGTACTTTAAAATGATGAGAGAGGAAGGATTTCTGACATATGGGGCAGATCAAGAAGATTACAGAGAGTATTTTCACAACAAAGAAAATATTGCAAAAAAACGATTTAAGGACGCTGAAGTTTTGCCCATCAGTATGACCATGAAATTTCACACAATTTTTATTCTTTGGGGATATCTCCTTCTGGTTTCTTTATTTGTCCTGTGTGTGGAGCTCATATATTTCGTTTATAAAAACTATAGCAAAACAAAAACCATCTATGCGATACGGTTGAACTGCAACTTTTGGTGGACTTCATACGGTTGTTATGTTCACATCAGACATCGGGCTAAATTAAATACTTAATTATCGTAATCGAAGCACATCAACGATAGACTACACATTTTCATTAAAGACGCATGATTCTATTTTTCTTTACATGGTAAGATAATTACAGATTCCATCGCTTGAAAATCATGTGTTTTAATTTTTTAACAAATTAGGTTGGTACAGTAAAATGCAGGGTCTTAAAAATGTGTGCTAGTATAGCATTCTAAACATTTATTTCCAGTTTCATTATTTCTTATAATAATGTCACGTTTAATAACTCCCACTAAAAGAAAAAAGAACTGTTACTTTTTTTAACTTCATATAATCCAAAATACTATATTTTAATCTGATGATTACACTATATGCCAGAGAATCTACTATTAAATCTAATAAAACAAGCAGAGAGCAAGAAACTTTTCATAAGGGCATAAAGGTTCAGCAAATAAATTTTTAAATTTTATATTTCTGATTTTGTACTTTTACATGGGGAGGCAATGAGGAAGAGAGGCATAACACTTCCAATTAAACTAAAGTAAATATGTACGTACGATTTGTTTATTACATGGCACTTGATATTGACAAATCCTATAATCCATTTTTAAGGCTCTTTGTTGCCCAGACTTGTTAGATTTAGTCGCATGAACGGAGATTAGCATCAGTGTAGCCTTTATGAAA
>JAAAYG020013141.1:0-12129 GCA_009936455.2 Tomocerus minor
CGTATATCCGAAGTTTCAGATGTCTAGGAGTTACCCCTGAAAACGCATATATAAATACATATCCGCTCTCTGATTATGACAGATTGAAAACATTACTCTTCGTCGTTTTTCAAATTATAATTAGTATCTGTGTTCCGTCTAACAATTAATTTAGTTGGTTAACAGATGGTCTTAATCTTGTAAACATCATTGAGCATTGAAAATTCGTTAATCTCATTTAAGTAGGAAACAAAATTAGGTAGGACATTCAATTCTTAGAATTAGTATTGCATTATTCGCCACTGTGTAGCCTTTTTACAATTAGGTGAGTCGTCAGGGCACAAATAATTAAAGTTGGCAGCAGGATCGAATCCCATAATTTCCCGTTCCTCAAATATTCTGTATGTAAATGTTGACTCTTCGGTTCCAACGAAATATTTCGACATGGAGCACAGTATCTGGTCAATAATTGCACATTGTCCCTCTGTCATGTCCTCGGGGCAGTTGTAGCTCACAATTTTCAGATTAGGAAGGCCCGGTTTTGAGTGAGCTGCGACATGTTGTTGAAACTGAACTTTCTCTGGACAACAGTCAACAGAACATAAACGGGATTATTAAATTACCAGAAAGTGACTGATTGGAGACAAAATATTAACATACCTTCTTCGGTGCCGTCCGTAGCTACAAATAAGTACGACAATCTGAGATTAATCATCAATTTTACAATCTGTGAAGCTGCTCCTTCGATTGTGGGCATCTTTCGTCCACCAAAAAGAAAATCAGAACGTCTCAAATGAACAGCAAAGTACTCAGATTCTGCCCTACTTCCTTTCTGCAATGGTTTTGAGGGAGATAAATTGGACATCTTTAGAAATTCCAGTGATGCCTTCGTCAAATCCTTTGCGAATACTAAGCTCTTCCTAGCAGCCCACCACGATTTCCCTCCGTAATTATCCCAGAGAACCACTTCGGCTTTATCCAATAATACACTTCTGTAAAAGTGGATGAATTTTTAGAATTTTTAGAATCCAAATTGGCGGTACGTAACCTCTGTTTAACACACCAAAATGAATAAAATGGGCGTATTCGGAGATTAAACAAAATCCTACACTAAAAACATCATTAATAATTTTTTAAACAAAATAAACAGACGTATGTAGAAATTACTTGAAATCAGATTTAAGAAGCCAATTTGAAAGTGTAGACGCATGACCGCGAAGTGCCATGCATGCAGCTTGTTTCGCATAAACATTTCGATTCCAAAAGTTTGCTTTAAAGAGCCCAGTCGCTACATCTCTGTGACAAAAATTAATAACTTAATATAATTAAGCCAAAAAATGAATAAAATTGAATTTCGAGAAGTTATTGCTGGTGTATTATAATTAACTGCATTTAGTCCAACCTTCTAAAACGCGTTCGACTTTCACATTCTGCATTAGCATCAATCTTTTCAGTCCATGACTCCGACTTGTTGAAAGGAAAATGCTGCAATTGGTATATAACGTCAATGTTATCGTCCATACCATATTCTGCAAAGATAAACAAAGAATAGATAATCACATTCTATAATAATGAAAACTTCTTATGAATCCTGTTCTAATTGGTACTTTCATCAGAGTATTTGCTATATAACATTATAGTACTTAGAAAACAGAAACCTCTATGCATATTATTGCAATATTTAAATATAACAGTGGCTAGAATTTAAAAATTGTAAGCATGAAGAAGTTATCAACTACTATATCAATGATGCATACCAAACTAATTTCCATTAAGAATGCTGATTGGAATTACAAACCTTCCAAATATTCCGTATATTCTAATGCTGGAATAAATTTTCTTATTTCAGCAAGGTCAAAGAAAGTTCCCCAATCCAGGTATTTATTATAGTCAGAATTTTTCCAATGTGGAAGCATGCCCCAAGGAGGCAGTACCTATCAAAGGATCAGACTGGGTATTCAAACTTTCACGACTTTTTTTACATCGATCCATTTAAATGTTGTCGAAAGTAACATAAACATATGTCTACAATCGCTATTGATGAGATTAGGGCTGTCAAACATTTTTCCAAAATCTGTGCCCCCCGACAGGATCAGGGGAAATTTTTCAGCCGGGAAAGAAAGATTGTATGGAAACGGCTACTCCTAAATTGACGGTATTTTCAACTATTTTCAAGAAGGAATCGAGGAAAGAAAACCAATGTGCAGTATGGATGAAGCAACTATTTTTACTTTTAGAAAAAAAATCCCGTCAATTTAGGACTAGCCGTTTCCACACAATCTATCTTCCCAGCTGGAAAATTTCCCCTGACCCCCACGCTTCCACAGATTTTTGAAAAATGTTTGACTGTCCCAATCTGATCAATAGCGATTTTAGACATACTTTTGTCACTTTCGTCAACATTTGGAGTAACAGAAGTAGTTTTCCTTTGCTACAGTTTACCCTACTACAACTTTCACCAAATGAAGCAATGAAGAAATTATCCAATTTAAAAATGAATTCAGCTTCAAAAATACTTAGTACGATTTTCTAAAGAAAAGGAAAAATAGTGTAGTATTAAATACCAAAATCCAAGTAGCAAACTTGTCCAAATGATTTAATGAGTAAACCAAAGGAGCTATCCGAATGTAAACATCTCGCCTGAGATTGAAACCCTCTCCTGGATTTACTTCATACAGCAAATATCTAGAAAGAAAATCATAAAAATGAAGATGTACAAAAGTGTCCAAACAAAACATGTAATTTTTAAAGCAATGAAAATATGGAAATTAGCAGCAGCAGTTCCTAAAAAAGCCAGTTATCCTTTTTAGATATAAATTACATACTATATTATAGCTAGTTGTGGTTGAGATGTTGAGAATTGAGATTGGCTTGAGCTGAACAAACCGTTGTTCATTGTTCAGGAAGAAGTCATAAAATAACACCAAAAATAGCCACCCTGTCAGATATTTTAATATATGACAATTTAATTTTCGAAAATTCCAACCACCAGAATACCTACTTTAATGAAATTGTATGATAAAAATCAAAATATGTTTATCCATTCAATTCGTACATAATCTAAAATTCTAAACATTAAAAAACGCAAAAATTGCTTAACACACAACTTTCTTTGGCTTACACCGGCCATTGAAGATTTTGAATAGTATTTTCACAACAACAGGCCAATGATTTTAATGTGGGGCTCATGTACAGTAAAAGTAAGCATAAAGTAATGTAACAGATAGTGACATGCTAACAACCCTGATTGTTGGCATAATAGTTAAACGATTTTTATCAAGTACTGTAGTGCTTTTTTTGTATGCTATATTTTGTGTAATTTTAACCTTTTCGAATTATCCTTTGAGCACTGCTCTTTCCCATATCCTACTAGTTTACATGGCAGGTTATCATTTTCCAAAACTTCTGCAGCGGAGGACTCAGAAGTTATAGAAATTAGTTCTAACAGCAACAAACTTTTAATTAAAATGTTAGCAATGCAGCCACGGCCACGACGTAAACCTACAATCAATTCCATTACGTGTCTGCAATTCAGTGCAGTCATCTTTTGTAACGCATGTTTTAACCGTTAGCCACCTGTAATCAAATTAAAATCAATAAATTAGTGTCTATGTGCTTTGTCTATTGCCCTTAATCTATAACCTTTTAATCCGAGAAGTATCCAAACTTTAGGCTTACAGGTTTATCATCTGGAAGCAAACTCATACTCAAGAATAATCATGTTATTTCTAATCTTCCAATTACATTGGCCTTTCGCGATGGACTACGGGTCACACGGTAAAACCAAAAAATAAAAAAAAGAAATTCTTAAAATAATAATTTGATTAGTATTAGTAGTTTAGCTGGACTACCTTTGAACAGTTACAAAATATTGCATATTGGATTGGCTTGATGTTACTAATATTGGAAACTTCAAACTTAGTACAAGTAATCAACTAATCATATAGTTAACACTTTTTCACTTTCGGGGTTTTACTAGCCAAAGAGCAGAGTTAGTATATTATTATAATGAAAAATTAAAAAAAAACTTACTGTAAAAATTCGAATAATTTCGGTAGAGTATTTACTAGGTTCTTAAAAGCTGCGCTCTAACAAATTCAAGGCAAGCAAGGATGCATTCACAAAATAAAGTCAAACTGGCCAAAGCTGTTATTGTGGCGCGAATCAAGATCGTCAACAGAAGAAACAGAACTAAATAAATAATTTAGCGCTCTAAATTTTCACATTTTTCAACAAATAATGTTGGTGAGTTACTGATTAAACACTTGTCACAGTCGCAGGTTGTCACTTACAGAGTCTGTTACCAGTTGGCTGTCATCTCTGATTATCTGTAAGTTACTTGTGAGCTTTTGACACTTTTGTACTGCAAACTCAAACAAGAATTTTGAAAAAATTGTTAAAAATAGTGGCTATTTTTTTCTATTAAGACCCTTTCTATGCTGAATATGCTTCCAAAAATAATAAAATTTCGAACATTTACGACGTGACTTAGTTGATCCTGAAACCTCTCCACACTTTTCCCGAAATACAGATTTTTTGTTAAATTATTATTATTATCTTCTGCAACAAAATCTAGAGAAATTCTTAATGAGAATTACACCAATAAAATTCACAAAACATTATCTTCATTTGGCCCATTCGAAAATTCGCAAAGATGTCTTCTCCGTTTTTAAAAAAATATTAAAATAGAAATGTTGAAAATTATTGAAAATATGCTATTTTTAACAGACCAACAATCTATGCGAAATTTCGAATTGGATTCCATGGGATTTGCATTAATACGGTTTCCTACTCTTTAATTGGTAAACTCTTTGAATCAGGCACACGGAAACGATTTTAATGAGAATTACCCCAATAAAATCCTAGAACCATTATCTACATTTCTAACCATTCGAAATTTCGGATAGATAGATAGTAACACATTGGTGAATGACTGTTAGTGCATGTACTTAATTCGCAAATATTTTATTTTTTAGGTGTAGAAACAAGTCGACATGGCACTTCGTCGTTCAAGTCGTAACACTAATAAAATTCCTGTTCCACAGTCAACGGTCAAAAAGGTGTCTGCCTCCATACAGCAGAATGATGGTAATGTCCAAACCGAAGAATTGCCTAAAAAATCATCAAAAGCTGTGAATACGCTTCAGGCAAAACCCCCTAAAGGTAGAGGCAATGAACTCCCTGATAATGCCCAACGTCAGCGTCATAATTGGACCAGTTCTAAAAAAAATAAAAAGGAGGAGCCAGCGAAAAAGGAAAAGCCTCGAAAAAATCCAATTGCTACTATTGATGAAGAACCTGACACTCCTGTCACTAATACGGGCACGCTTCAGACAAAACCAACTAAAAAAATAATCAATGAGCTCCCTAATAATAACCAACGCCAGCGTCAGAATCGGACCAGTTCTAAAAGTGATAAAGTGGAAGAGCCAGCGAAGAAGGGAAAGCCTCGAAAAAATCCAATTACCACTATTGATGAAGAACCTGACATTCCTGCCATTAGTACGACCACGCTTCAGACAAAACCGCATATAAAAACCGTCAATGAGCGTCCTAGTAACTCCCAACGCCAGCGTCAGAATTGGACCAGTTCTAAAATTGAACAAGCGGAAGAGCCAATGAAGAAGGAAAAGCCTCGAAAGAATCAAATTGCCACTAATGATACAGGACCTGACACTCCTGCCAAAAGCTTTGCAACACATTGGAGGAACATTGAAAGAATATTCGATGGCAAGTTTGAAACATATGGATAAAATTTTAATGACTTTATTTTAGGTCGTATTTACTTATTTAGCGTGAAAAATTAATTCAATAATCTGGGCAAATTTTCAGGACTGTTAAAGCCTGGGCATGATGCAATGGGATCAGCTATTAGTAATCTAGCACTTCATTCAGTTAGTCAATGGAGTGCCATTCATGGCCTGGGAGACAATGAGTTGAAAGTAATATGGGCGTTGATTTCGCATAAAAATTCTCCTTTAAACGAACAACAGAAACGTTATTTTGTGAAAGTGCTTATTCCCAAAGAAAAATATCACGAAGACAACATTCGTGCAATACTGAAATGGCTTTTTAAAGAATCGGAAAGTGCCAAAGTGGATGTAGTTAATGCCGTTCTAGATATGATTTACGGTATGATCAGGGGTTATTAAGCAAGTTTATTCTGATTTTTTATTATTTATATATTGTGATTGTTGTGTAGCGTTTTTCTTGTTAGCTGTACCTACTGATGTATTATTCATATTCTAAAATTAACTTTGTCCTCTGTTAGGTTGGAATGTTTATGGTCTTGTGGACGCGAAGCTTTTCAGCAATCCAGTTACATTCAATAGATTTCTATGGATGTGTAAAGAAAGAGTGGAAATTGTAAATACTGTAGCAAATTGATTTTGTTTTTACTGCATATTGGTGAAAATGTTCAATTGAGAATAATATAATCTTTTTGAAACATTTCAATAGCTTCCGAGGCTAAGTAGGGTCATACGAAAAATCGCTACATTAAAACTCATCACCAAGGAACACGTTAATTTACTCTACGCTATTACTGATAATCGGATAAGCGATGACATTAATAATTGTGCGACAGAACTATTGCAGTGAGTCTAAAGTTTTCATCTAATATTATGTTAAATATTATATTATTAATAGTATGTAATAAATATAATGTTAATTTCAGCTACTTTCAGTATTTGAGACCAGACTTATTTCCAGGCGATCCTTCGTATTTGAAATGGAGCAGATCTTTTGATAACGAACAACTTAATTTGAGTGAACCTCTGAAATTAGCCTTATACGAAGGTAAGAAGAGAGTTACAAAAGAGTCTGCTCCTATAGAGCCAACTGAATGCTCTGAAAATGTCATCAATCGGCAAAGTATTTCCACTATCAACAAAATAAATCAAAAGTTTTTTAATGAATTTGCTCCTCACACAAAAGTAGACGTTGAAGTTTCAAGGTAGGGTTCACTTAAATTAATTGACGTTAAATGGCCTGTTGATATAAGTTATATTACAAGTAAAATCTTTTGCTTCAAATTCCTCGTAAATTGAAATACCCTTTAATATTTCATCTTTTGTGTCGTAAATATAAACCATTTGATCATTGGATTGCAGATTCTTAAAATTTTCTTATATTTTTTCTACTAGTTTGTACCTCTTAAATCGAGGGGAAGCTATGTTGGTGATGCTACGTAAAGAGGAAACTATTCCATTACTAGCTTGTGATAAAGAAGCATTAGAGCTTTTTAACATATGGGCGTCAATGGTTTTCTTCCACAGTAAGTTTTAAAATTATATTGTTTGGTAAATGGTTAAATGAAGTTTTGTCTGATTAAATATATTTTGCACTAAGGATTTCAGGAGCCGGAAGAAGATGAGAAATACATTTTTGTTTTGGATCGATGTCTTCGTTTGTCATTGTTTTTGAATGCCAGTCTTCCAGCTGTCACTCAGTGGCTCATTAAGTTTTTACCCTCCTGGGATGGGAAATTATTTGAGAATGAAATACGGGAGTTGCTGCGATTCATGCCGTTACACATCATGTCAGGTTTGTTTTCCATCTGTAATAGTCTCTGGTATCATTAATATGAACTTTGAATACACTAATTTAACTGTAATATCAGCTGAAAGTTAAAAATGGCAAAATTGTGACATTGTTAATCTTAATGGCAATTGATATGATATTATGTAGAAAAATGTGGAAGTTGGCTAGAAAAAATGAAGGTAGATTTCGTAAGAGGTCCATCATTAACAAGATTCTACATCTGGGACATTCTCGATTCAATAATTTTACGGTGGCCTAATATACTAAAAAGGAATCTCAATGGCGAGTACATCAGTGATAGTGATTACGCCTACACTGATGATGAAAACATCAAAGAGGCAGCCGAAAGCTTTTTTCGTGAAATCCTTTCTTTGTTAAGAAATTTCGCTGCTGCAGGTGGTCACAAAGATTCGGTAGTGCTCCGTAATATCTGTGCTACCTTTGTGAAAGTATGTTTGAAAATATTATTCTCTAATATTTTATTTTTAGTTAGTTTATTATATTAAGTGTGGTTAATTGCATTATAACTGAATTGTATGGTTACAGATGGTACAAGCTTATTCCGAAGAAATGATACCCGTAAAGCCTCCTGTACCTGACGTTCTTGCTCAGATGGGGATATTGTGTGACGAGATTGAAGTTTTGGAATTGTGTACCAAACTATATATGATGTAAGTATGACTGAAGTAAAGTTGACATAATATTATTTTTGTCGTAGGGAATACTAAAAGTCAGGAAAAAAATCAGCAACATTTTTTAAATTTATTTCAGACTAAGTGATCTTACTAAACAAGGTAAATACTCAAACACATACTGTGGAGTCTATAAGAAGGAGATGTACACGTTCTTTGCAAAGAATGACGATTGTGTACCATTTATGACCCTGTTTAAAACTGAATACGAAGTAGTGAACACCAAGGAGTTACTTGTGGGTGAAGTAGAAGAAGGGACCCTTGATATCAAGGGTATTATGCAAAAATTGACTTGTTTTTACAGTACTGCTCTTCGCAAGTTCTGTGTAGATCCTGCCCTGCCTTTCCCAATCGAATTCGATGAAAATGTCTTTCGTTTCAAAGATTTAAAGAAAACGGCACCTTTTCTCCAAAGACAGTTAGGTATCCATTGTCCACAAAAACAGAACAGGAAACCTCACAGCAGTGAAATGGAGCAATGAGCTTCAAGTATAATTAATGTTTTTAAACATAATCCCTCATTTTAGTTTGTAGTGGTGAAACTGAAAATATTTTGTGAAAAACGATGTGTAACAATGTAGTGTTTCATTTCTCTCGATACCTAATCGTTAATAGAGTTTTTTTAATGGGCTTTTACCTTATCGTCCATGATACAATTATCTTATTCGTAGCATGAAGCTACGATTCAATCCCAATAATAATTTTATAAAACATATCTATACCCAATAACTTTTAGATTTAAAGTTTTTAAGTTTTATTGTGGAGTACAATTTGTCCATATTTAATAAAAAATGAAGTCATAAGTACTTCCTGCGTATAATTTATATGTAAATATAATATTTAAATGTAATTTTATTTTACATAGTAATAGTTGTGGTCATCGGCAGTTTCGTCCTGATGCTTTTAATTTTTGCTAGGCTATAAAAGTGTGTGTTGTGTATTGATAGACAATGTAACACAATGTGAACATGTACATAATGAAATGCTGTAAAGTAATAATATCTGATATTGCAATTTTTAAGTGAATAAAATGCTAAATATTTTAAATGAATATTTGTAAACCATAACATCTACGTTTGCAAGTACATATCCAATAGGATATATTATACAGTTGCTTAGCTAAAAGTGAAGAACACATGACGGAATGCATACCTACGTACTTTTTTAGATTTTCCCAGCCAGTGTAAATAGTTTTTATGTTCGCAGAGGCATTGGCTATTGGCTCAAAGAGCAGAACTTAATAAGAAAGAAAATAGGAAGGCTAAGCTAAGCTGTTCTACAGCTCACTATGCTTCATACGAAGCAAAACAAGAAATTTATGTATATTTTATCTATATGTACATATAGCACGGCATACGGCAAGGCTATAATAAAATATGTATCTCATATACGTAGACTAGGCCTATTATCCATATGAGCTTAGTTGTGTGTGTGGCTGTTGAGTAGATGTACATTTATATTGCGCTAAGAAGGAAAAAAGCAATTTGGTTGATTCAGTCGAATCGGCTGCTACCCTAGAACCTCTCTGCTCTAGTTTCATTCAGTAGATTTCTGTTCTTATTATCAAATGCCAGTAGTAAAGCGAAATAATTGAACCAGATTCGGTTTCACAGTCTGTATGTGTGGCTGTTGTTGGAAAGTGTACTTTCGGCACTCAGTGCTTCAGTTGTATTTCTATGTGGAGATAGAAAAGAAAGAGACAGAGAGACAAGTTTTGCATTTACATGAATGTAAAAACTAAGTTCTTTGCACCAGTGTCAGTGCAAGTGCCGGAGAGTTATCAACTTATTTCGTTTTCCAAATAATGAACTGAGGCAAGAGTTCAAAGGAAAAAGAAAACGATCGCCTAATTTCTTGCCTTTACATCTGCTCCTGTCACATAAAGCAATAAAAATAAATAGTAAAACTGGCCTATCCTTTTGTTTACATTAAAAGCAATATAAAGACTCGAACAACAGGAATTCAATCAATTTAAAATAGTTTTTATTGATTTCATACTGATATTTCCAATTTTCCTATGAGGAAAACTACAAACCTGACGTTGTAACTTTCAAGTGGATATTATTGCATATTAGTTTGGTTTTTTGGTCAGTTTCGTTCATTTTAGTGACATTAAAAGTGCGAAAATACAGTAGACTCTTAGGAAAACGGGGGCTTAACATGAAAAGTATCTAAGCCTAAATTATCCTTAGATTTTCCTGTGCTTATTAAGCTATAAAACGACCCATTGTTTTTAAACATTCACTTAAATTTTATACAAAGATACAGGCACTACAAAATAAGGTTTATCTTAATTTTTGTACGTTTTCTATGTAATCATCCTTTGTGACTTTGTTCCAAGAAAAAGTCTTGTGTGAAAGAGAAGCAATAATTTTGCAGTGGCCCTCAAGCAGTGATAACACGAAAAGAAACGACAAATTAAACGTAACGAAGCTCGAAATTCTCAATTGCAATAGTTAAAGGCTTGTTTTCTCAATCTCTGCACACTTTTCGGCATCTTCAGTGGAAGCAGTAGAAAAATTCATTGGAAATCATTTGACAGGTAATTTTTTATTTTTTCTTAATGATTCTGTTGATACTTTGGATTCTTAGGATTTACTGCTGATATGAATAGGATATTCGGATGTGTAGAATTGGTTTTCGTTCTTCTGGAGTCAGTAATTATTTCAATTAGAAGCATACATTTCATTGTCAACATTTCTGAGATTTTCTTTATTAGTCGAATTAAACTGGTGTATGATCTGATGCGATGAATAATGAAATGAGGCAATGAAGGAAAATCTTGGAATTAGGTAATGAATAATTTGTACGCGGACAGGTTAGAAGGACTCAATGTTGTCATTCCAAGCGACTTGACTTCCTCTCCACTTCACACTCATCTTACCTACGTTAATAAAGTTGATCTTATTCGTTTGTTCCGTTGAGTCACCCAACGAGAGTCAATTATTAGTAGGAACAAGATCTGTGATAAAGATGCTGCTCGAGTGCGTGTTTGAATATCATCGTTATCACAAGAGTCATCTTTTTCCTGTTAAGAACAAATGAGTTATCTATTCTACCGTTTCCTGACGGTGCGAAATGAAAGGAGTACATTATGTCCTTTGTGTATGCATATAGCGTGATATCACACATTCACACAGTATATATATGACCATTTCAACATTTGTTCCACTGTACATAATTGCCTTTTGGAATTTTCTAGGGCATTGTACTACTATTTTGTCGTGTCTTTGTGAAATCATTATTATTGTTATTATAGTCAAGTCAAGTCATCTCATATAGTCATCATATCCCACCAAGTTATGCTTTCTCTATCCTGCATGCCTTTATTAGTACAATTTCTTTACGTCTCTCTAAGGAATCAAATTGATTGCACTGTTTTTGCAAAGCCGTTTCTCCGCATCCTAGGTAGACCGTATAGTACGTACACTATGCCTACCCAGGCTACACACTCCAAAAACAATATATCTTATACAATACACCGTTTTAGGAACTTCCAGCCGGCAAATTTTACTTGCTACTAAAATACAAATATAAGTAGTAATTATACGTAGATTTTTTAATATCTCGTTCATCGTTATTTTCTTGACGTCAGTTGTGTGCATGAGTAAATGAGTTCAGATTTCCCGTACTAATGACCTTCCCAACTTACAATTACTATTTTTCCATATCATGTATACTAAAAAATGTAATACGATATCCATAATTTAATTTAATATACTAAAGGCTAACTTAACTTAAAGTGTCACGGATGATGTTCTGCTAATATTGCATATATATATTTATGTACGAATTTATTAGTCACTGACTCTGACCTAACATTTCAGGTTTGCCATTAAGACACCATAATAAGCATCAAAATATTCTTTATACACTCTGGTATATTATAGCCTTAATTCGATTTTCAGAGAAAAAT
>JAAAYG020013152.1:0-11384 GCA_009936455.2 Tomocerus minor
TAGTACATCCAACATGAGCAAATACAGAGTTTGTTACTTTAATTGCTATTATACTAAATCAGGTTTTTGTACACAGCGTAATATTTACAGGTACTTGGCACATTGTATGTATCAGCAGGTCATGCATATTCATGCAGGTACATACAACATAACTAACGATAAGAAATGATGTAGCGAGGAAATCAGGCTAGGTACAGCACAGACATGATAACAGTAGCACATGTATGATAAGTACCATTACAGATACTTGATTTTTTTCTAAAGCTATTCACTAACTTAAATTATTATCCGGAAGGAATATGCTTTCAACATATTTGTATGAGAATTTGCACTGGCAATACTTTATATACTGACAATGCCCTTAGTAGGTATATTATTAATATGTTTTCGTTGGGACTCAAAAAATCACCATCACCTTGTTTGACCAGATACAATGCAAGATTAGAGAAAAATTGTCAATATATTGATGTTTCTTTCCTGTGCATTCTGTAGGAATGCATTAACATCTTTAACCACTTCGACTACATACATTCGTGACATGCCACTGGTTCCACTTATTGCAAATCAATTTATGATCAAGTTCCTATTACTTCAATTTCTGTGCTCAACACTTATAAAATATACATTTTACTGTAGATGCATGCATATACAGAGTGTAAAGCAGAGGTTTAAATGTACAACGTACCTTATTGTTACTAGAATATAAGTGCTTTTCCAACTTGCAACCATGATGTGTTTAGATACCCTGCCTGTGATGCCCCAATACATTTTCAATAATAGGTGTGGGTATAATTGTTGCAAATACTATGGACATTGTCTTATAATACAGATATTGTTAGCATGAAAAGGTAGTTTCCGCTCTTTATTCACATAAGTATTCACACAGGTTTTTCTTATCCACAAACACTATCTGAAAATTAGAAAGCTTAGTATATTGTTGGTGTCAGTAGTGTGCATTTACCATTGAACTTGTCCTAAAGAAATATAAGAAAAATATTCTGGTATTGTTGCGTGTGAAATGTTAATGAATGCATTAATAGTCAACAACTAATCCAATTTCTTTTAGCTCATTTAATACCACTGTCTTGTCTTGTCAACTTCAGTCTCATCTTCAGTTCTGACTTGGATTTATTTCAGAGTTGTTAACGGTTCAGTTAAGTTGGCTCTAAGAAGTTCCTGCTGTACTCAAAGTGTTTTCTGTCTCAGTCTGTAGATTATTACAAATCTATTCTAGAATGCGTTTATTGATTTTGACAGTAATAGTCATTATTTCTCAACTTGATCACTCGGACTCTTCGCCGAATCCTCACCATTTCAGTAGTATGAATTGATTTTGATAACTTTATTTCTAATTTTGGTTATTTCCTACGTTATTTTGATACTTTAGAGTTATTCACTTTCTATTCCAGTTAAATGTCCACTGGGCAATTTCTACTATGACGGGTGTACGATTTGCGAATGTGATATTCCAACGGGAGATACTCATTGCACAAAAACAGCCTGCTACGAAATGTCAAGTAAATGAGTCTTTTAACCACCTAGTATCAATTCTCAAGTATAAGTTAAGTTCTTTAACAAGGTTTTTCTTGCAGGAGAATGCCCACAAGGCCCAAAGTTTAAAGATCAAAACGGAAATAAGTGTTCCTGTTATAGCGATACTGGGGCTGTTTACTGCAGCATCGTTAAAATAAAACCCCCTTCCAAGGTAAGTGACTAACCCGGTTAAAGTAGAGGAAAAGACATTTTGCCTTTATTACCAGAAACTATAATCATGCACTTAAATATGTTGGATTACACAGAAAGCTGTCGCAAAACACCATCCATCGTTGACGCTTAAAAGAAAATCATTTTTGAAGAGCAAGTACTATCCCACGGCATCTGAACTAACGGCGGCACAAAAGGACTTCATGCAAGAGCTAATACGCTCTTATGTTGAATCGTAAAATCATTGATATCACCTCTTACGCTTATTTATACAGAAGTAATGGGCTTTGACAAAGTGCATCCCCCAGTTAGCATGCACCCCCTCTAATTATGTATTAAATCGACTTGGTCTGGGCCAGTATAAGGAACCAAAATGAAGATTAGTGTTAGCGTTATACTATGGAACATTACTACTACAGACTATACAGATAATGCAAGATAATTCATTTACATACTATATATATATACATATGCTACCTTTGAAAATTCCCTAAGTCATATTAAAATGGTTTCATCACCAGAGAATATTTTATTTCCTAATATTTGTAATGAAATCTATGTCACATTATCAATACTGTGTATGCTAATCTGATTTTGTCATACGGATCCTTTTGATAAATAAAAGTTGGGGGTGCATATTAATTTGGGGATTGCAGGTGAGTGCGTATTAACTGAGGGGTTCATTTTGTTATAGCCGGAAGCACATATTCTTGGTTACAATGAATTCGCGTCACTGGAAATAAAACTCGTCCGCATTTACAACACAAAAATATTGCTGTTTGATCTTGATTGTGAACCTTAAGTATTTGAACTATTTGAAGATAATTATTTTTATTTACCTGTTATTGTATTATCTATTATTATCTATTAAATATTATGCTTTACTGCCTTAAGTACCTATTTAAAAACGTGATTTTGACTCCGCAGCACTAACACTAACTCTTTCATAAGCAGATTTATTTCTATATGTCATGTAATTGTTTTAGCTCGCCCTTAGGGAGGCTTATTTATATGTTATTATGTTATATGAGGAAATTAGCATAAAATAGTATTTATTCGTCTGTTCTATGAAGTCTACAATAAAAGTAAAATTTGGACAAGCGATTTCAAGTTTACAAAGAAACCAAATAGTGATTTATTATCTCAAATAAGTACAACTACCAGAATATAACTGTAGAATTTCATTATGTTTTGTTTTTATAAGGTAAAAGCTTTATTGGCTTACATGTAATTCACCACAGTGCAATGATATAGTAGGTTCATTTAAGTTTATTTATTTAGTTATGGGCACACACACTTTTTAGCTAAGTAGACACTAGATAATACATAGTAATATATAGTCATCGGTAGTCAATTTTATTTTTAATGCCAGATTGACCAGACAGCACATTATTAAATACATATCTTTAGTATTCATCAATTTCGTAAATAAGAATTATAAGCTTAAATTTGCTACGTACATATACATAACATTTTCTAATGCCCTTTCGATTTCTATTTACCTTTTATCTCTCTTCTCCTTGGTACAATTACCATATCATAATAATATTATACAACTTACAATTATTTACCTTCAGTATCAGTGCGTCTAACTTTAGCCCTCACATAAACAACGAAAATGGCATAATAATTGAAACATAGGGAATTATTTAGCTCTTGACATTACGTGCGGTACATCTAATCTTGTTAAATATCCATAACATTTGACATTGCAAATAAAGTAGAAAACTAGAAAGGAAATACATAACAGAACAAAATAAGATTTTAAGCCAAAACAACCCTATAACCCCAATAAAGGGCTACAATAGTAAATATAATGTAGTAAATATTTAAGGTACTTATAAATAGTTTATACTTAATGTAACGTTATATTACATATTTATGTACTTTTAATTACAATATACATATAAGATAACACATTACACAGGGTATAATAGAGTGTTTATAATTATAGGTATAAGCATTATGCGCCAGAGATGTATGTGCGAGATTTTCTTTTTAAAGTACATCATTTACAAATTACAGGTAGTAGAAGCATTATCAATTTTAGCTTTACACTTCCTGGTAATTCCAAGGAATTCTTCTGGAATGTTTTTTCATCACTATTATTGGTGGTATGGTGGGGGAGGGTAGTGGGAATGTTTTTGACCATATCTTGTATATTCGAATGTATTTTACATTTGTCGCAATCGTTATTAGCTTTCATTTTAATCTCTCCTTGTCCCTACTCTTTGTTCATACTGATTCATACACATACAATATATTATGTACAATTTCCTCTTCACTGCACAATTATTTTCTTTGCTTCATCACACAATATAAATGTCATTCTATTGGCTTCCCTCGTCTGCTATTAATATGTGGTGGTCACACCCTTATGCGACAACATGTAGTACAATACAACTTTATAACAACATTGCTTTACATTAATAAAAATAAACTCATCGTAGTAAATTTGTCAGGAGTTGTATAATATTATGCGTATCTAATATTCTACTAGCTATCGTACTACAGATAAAATACCTTATTCTACACTAAATACAATTGGGAGTCTACAATACTAATAAGTTCTCCAGTCTATTCTGCTGCATGAGACTTGCGAATCTTCTGATCTATTAGTACAATGATAAATGCAAAAAAAGATTTTATTAAACTGTACCTAAATATCTGTTTTTCGTACGTATTGCTCTAATATAAAGGGAAAATATGCCAGATTTAAAGCTTTTGTAGTATTAGTGACTAAACTTCTACCGTTACATGGTATCGTTAACTATTTGTTACACAACTACGGAATTTTATTAGCTACTACAGAATACATAATTACATTGTTTAAGATGGAAACATCAAATGCTGTCTTTGACACCTACTAGTTTCACATTCATGGTTCAATCAAGTAGCAAGAGTTCTACATTGTAATACCTGTCAAGCCTACTGCATTTGGAGACTTAGTAATGAATGAGACACGTCCATTTATACCTCTGTCATTCAATGCCTTGCCCCAGGACTTCTCACTGTGGGATCTACTTGCAATTCAGGGTGTTGTTTATCAGTGTGATAATACTTCTGGATACCATAAACTAGGATATACTACTTATACGTTTATAAGTACATTATCTTGTATAAAGGGTCATTGCAGAACATGCAACCTCTGTCTCTCTAAAATGTAACGTGGTACAAATTCGTATAAATAATTAATAAGATGAAAAGTTAGTCACTTTATCGATTTTTGTTAAAAGCAATTAGGATTCAGAGATACAATGACACTACCAGTCAAAATTGAATCTCAATAATAATTTAAGATCTCCACTAAAACTACTAAGAGCAAAAATACCTGTTAATAACCATCTAATTATCATCAAATAATAATCATGTTACAGTAGCACCAGGTACACAATTATTATTATAGATAAACACATTTATCGACATTTAATTAATTAGCAATTTTGTAATTTCATACATACTGAATTTGAAATTATTCTCTCAGAAATACCAAGATCACACATTTACATTTGACATTAATAACAAGTGATTATGTTATATGCACGGAATAAATTACCGATGCAATTTGCAGACGAAAAAGAGATACATCTAAAAGTAGATTTGTTAATATTCCTGCAGATTATAAGCTTTTACGTTTTTAGTTAAGGTTGTTTACACATTGTATCAATTAGGTTTATATATAGCTACACGATGTACGTCAAGCTATTTTTAGAATGTCTATAATGGGATAAAGAGACATAATAACCACGTACATCAATTTCAACTTAATGACTTAGGAAAGCGGTAATGGTTTGTAGGATAACTGCTGATTGTTCTCATTAATATAGATGGATATCCACATTTCTTGTGATTATATTTGTATACAGGTGACGTATCTAACTCATGTAGACTAGATAATTGTTGTATGTTGGGCATTCTGGACACGGGTACGACATTCAATAGTCTTTGAGGCAGTTAATAATTAATTCCCCATTTTGGTTTAGCTAATAATACTTGGATGCATTATAGAAATGCTTTTCATCCGAACAGGGTTCTTGGATATAGATTACTGCATTAGATGGAATATATGCACTAGCAGATGATTTTACAGCTCCTCCGCGCTACGTAAAGTATTCACTGGAACAAGTCATGAGAAGATGTTAAAAAAGAAGGTATGGTTAGTTAGAGACAGAGTGGAGATGAGACACCCGGGATGTTACGCTTCTTCGGTGTCTATATGTAAGCAGTATTGTGGTAGAGTGAAGGCAAGGACAGAGCAAGACGAGGTCACATTCAGATAGAGGAGACTAAAGAACAAGTAGAACAACAAACAAGGAATTAAGTTTAATCCCGAAGCTTGTGCCACTCGGCAATCTGTCGTCGTGGGCAGTTGAGGACTTCATTCCAATGGTGTGTAGCCGTTCCAGAAGTGGCTCCGTTCCCCAACTCCAGTCTTCCTATCACCTACACACACACATAAAAAAAAATTAAATCGAGAAAAGACATTAGAGAGAATTGAAAGTGTTTTCTAGTGCGGACTCCGTTGTGAAGAAAGCGTTTCCAACTGTTCAACACACTGGACAAGACAGGACAATTAAATTTAATGGTGCATTATACTACCACAATTTGTACAGAAATTCCTCAGACTTTACCAAACAAAAACTCCTACACTTTTTATTTTATCCTATCTGTAGCGCAGAAACACATTATTGTATTCTATTTACGATATACCTATGTATGCACTTCTTTCCTTAGTATGTTGTAACCCCCTCCGTGACCAAAAACTTCCGGCTACTGTCTTTCCATTAGATATTTGCTTTATCTCACCCCACACTTACTAAAGCTATCCTCTTCCGAAAATCCCTCCTACATATGTTCCAATATTTAAGAACAGAGACTCTAACCAGAAACTACTATACTCTTACATCTTTTCCACTCCTCATTCTCCTCTATCTATTCACTTTCGTCGAATCAAGACCTGAAAACTTTTTCCACGGACGACAATAACTTTCCGAATAAATCCAAACGCAACTTTTCTTTTCTCTAATAATAGAATCTTTCCATGTACTTTCACTAAACCTTTTTTTCTTTCTTCAAATCCAATGTACTAATGTAAATACACATTGTTCCTTGCAGCCAACTACTTTAGCTTAACTCCGTACTAAATCTCCACTTACACAAGCACTGACAAAACACAAGTAATAGAAATTTTAACACATGTACGTGATTACCATTGAAATAATGGCACTTTTCCGGAGTCTTCAACCATTTCTACACTCCTATAATAATGTCTCTTCTTTTACAAATGTTACTAGTATTGTAACCACTAAAATAAATCTTTGCTATAAATTAAATTAGAATCATGTGCAGTTATTTATGTACTTATGGCTATACTTTCATAGAATTTTATGGAATGTTTAAAAGGAACTTTATTTCAATGTGTCGGATGGATAAATGTATAGTTGTTGAATTGTAGCTACTAACGATCAACCAAGACACATAGCAAGTAATTAAAAAATATCAAAGATAGCAAACCAGTCTGAAATTAACTATGTAGGTATTTATAAATAGTTTTAAAATTAAATTTAAATCTCGGAATTTTCCCTATTTCGCAATGGAAAGCTTTGCTTTTCTTTGAAAATACTCTACCGACAGTCACGGCCTAGTTTAAGCAGTTTGAATTTGCATGTGTAATTTAATTCAGAATTGCATAACAGATTGATATTTGATACACTTACGAAATCTAACATTATGTGATGTATTTCGGGGCCTGTCAAGGACAGAAGGTGAAAGCTCGCTTTCACCTTCGCTTTAGTTACAGATAGGTTCTTTGATAATGTGTGATCTAACAAAGTACAAGTAGGTACATTAATATACGATAAAGTAAGTTTGAGTAGGGATTTTCATCAAGGCTATTGATTTCATATTCTAAAACTTTCAATTAGAGGGGATGTCGTGCACATGTCGCTTCTGTCGCAACATAGAAGTTTGATTTCTATTCTGAACTGTGTGGGAAGAAAAGAAATGTGTCTGAGATAATGTGATTCGCGTAGAGGCTCCACAGGAAGTTTGATGAGGTTTTCGCCTCAAATTGTAATGAGTTAGAGAAACCATAGAAGGCTCTAGAAATAGAATCGGCAATTCTATGTCTTATTATTTGCTACAGTTCATACGTAACTAAATAAACAGATGGCCGTTCACAAAGCACGAAACTGTAGGGCTAATAATAGGAGACCTCTTATAACTTAGCTTTCCAATCTCTTCTTTTTTTCCATGTATTTGTAATTCAACGAAGAGAAAATACAAATAAAATTGCATGGCCTTTCAAAGTTAGTGGAGAAAGAAGACTGTTGAAGGAGCAAGGGGAGTAGTGAGTGAGAGTAGAGAGAGCACAAGTGCACGATACTTTGCTAACTCTGCAAAAACTATCCTTCTGTATTCATTAAAAGGGGAGAAAGTAAAGTAAAAGTTTTCTCAGAGCTGACTAAGAATCACTGAAGGAGGACGAGGAATAAAAGGAAAAGAAACTATCTTGTCTCATTTAATGCAACAAAATGTTTCTTTCAACAACGCTCACCACTCCTGCTCCTCCATGGATAAAACATGTTCCCTATATCTCCTATCTCCTCCACCATTATCATTGCAAAGCCATGCTCATCCCATTAGAGCGTCTTTAGATGCAAGTTCCGACGACTAAAAATGGCTAAATACCTAGCTGTGTATAATGCAATTGCGTCAATTGGATTTCTCGTCACTATTCCACCAAAGAAAAAAGTGTGAGCACAATAAGAGGCTCTTAAAGCCAATCTTTTTTCGGTGGATAGATAAAATGTGGTATGGAGGGAGCAGTGACAGAGTACAAGGTGAAAAATAAGGCAGGCGTTGGATTAGAAGTTGACGTACCTCGTTTTTAGTAACTCGATCCCAGTCGAGGAGGAGAAGTTGCAGGGAAACCTTTTCCAAGTGGTTGGCTTGCCCGGCCGCAGGTGGCAAATCGAAAACGAATGACTCGTTGAAAACGGGATTCAGAGTCCGTTTCTTGATGTGCGTTTTCTTTTTGGCAATTCTCTGTCCATCGTACAATAAGTACATTTTCACGTACGGGTCAGCCAACCCTGTCACATCCATTTTAGGTAAATTTCTTGCCTTCAGAACAACCACTGTTAGTCGATTTGCCGTTGGTTGCCAGCAAAGAGACACCAGGACCTCACCTCTTCCTTGCGAGCGCATCTGCAAACCAAAAATTGTCATTTTAAGGAAAATATGGCGATAGGCATCCTAAGATAGTAATATGATACTAAATTACCATAATAACAATTAGAATATGAACAAACACACACCCTTAACCAATGTAAACAATTAACTTAATCTACTTTTCGCGTAACTTGTAGTTTATGTGATATGAATGTACCTGTGTAAAGTTTTGAATGTAAACAAAAACCTTTGTGTTTGTTTTGGTAAAGTGGCTATATTTGGTATTGTGTTGGCCTTAAATTAGTTTGAGATTGTGTGGTTAAAATAGAATATATACAGTAAAAGTACATAAACTTGAGACGAAGAGCATCACGAACCTAATTAATTACGCAGGCATACATAATAAATATCTCTGCGTAGTAAAATAATTTATTTTGCTAGTGAATTCATAACACGAAGTAGAACACGTCTAGTTGAGAACAATTGTTTGTTTGAACTTCAGAAAATATAAACATCCTCATTGATTTCCGTCTCAATGCTCCTAGCATTGTATGTAGCCAATTCAGAAACAATCGCCACTGGTTTTAACTTTTGCTGCAGTTTACTTCTAAGTGACAAGAAACGGGGATTGATAAGCACTAGAAATAAACTAGAAAGAGAAAACAACATTATAACATAAAGGACAGGATAGCCAGGTAACTTCTAGTCAGTCAGTGCAGAAACCTCCTTGCAAAGACTAGATTTGAAAACTCCAGTTTGAATTGCTACATGAAAATGAAGAAGAATATCAATGAAAATGAATATGCATATGAAGTGAATGAGAAGTTAAGGCGTAAGGAGGGAGGGTTGTCCTTCCAGAAAAGATGATTTCAAGTTTCCTATCCGCCTCAGCTGACATTCGAAATTCATTAGCTGTCAAGCAGTCAAGTGCCATGCTACAACTTGTACATTACAGAGAGCTGAAAAGCATCGTCTAACCCCTTTTATTTCTCTTCTAACAGAATAAAGGCTTTTCCTGTCTACTTTTCCGGGAAAACCAAATATTCCTCTGTGCACAGACTTGACTCATGCCATGAAAGATGAACACTTGAGCTGACAACTTTTGCGACAGCAATGGATGCCAATTTTACAAGCTTCCCTTCGGCTCAACGTCTTTTTTCACAGACAGACACTCAAGGTCTAAACATATCATCTTGCAACCTAGATAAACAACACTAAGTCACCAGTTTCACCATGAATATTGTTGCAGCACTTATTCGTCATAAATGTGACGCGAATACGATATAGTGACAAAAACTTGTACAATAATAGAAGTTCCTAAACCTAATGGATGAGATTCAATTACATATATCAGGCAATGCAATAAATATTATAAAATGGAATACCTACTTTAAAGACCCTGAATTCGGCATCAACAAAAATTGTAAATATTCTTTGCTTTTCAGTTTTTTGAATGATTTACTTTTAACATAGTGAAACGGTGAGAAGGTACTTATTGCCTAATGGTTCTGTGATCTAGATAGATCTAGTACGTACGAGCTAACAAAATTGGATATATAGTAATACAATACTGATATGAGTCATTTATTTGGAACAGCATCATCAAATAAACAGGATTCTCATTTTTTATAAGAATTTGTTTCCATTAATCTCTCGGAAGTACATATGGCTAAAGGTAGGAGGGAAAGTAGTGGAATAAATGCGAATGATAGATTTTAATACTCCACTTTTGTGACAGATATAAGTCTGCCCTGTCAAGATAACAAGATAATGCATTTGTGCTTACAGCATAATTCTTTGATTGTCATAAATGATGGACGCAAAGCACTCGGAGTTTAATAACGTTGACTTGGAAGGAGGTTTTAGCATTCATTGCCATCCCCTGTCCTAATATGAAGTAATCCTTTTTAATATTAAAATACATCCAGTTACGGCGGTGTTTAGCATGCAGCTTTTTGAATAATTATGAGTCAAATAAAGACAGTCAACGTTTCGAAATCGTGGAAAGCTTATTAAGACGTCAAATGCAAAGGAGAAACATCTCTGGGATCTACACTCTAATCGAGAAAGTAAATGCGTTTGAGATGTAACGGCTCGACGGGAGAAAATGTATTAATTAAATAGAGAATGTCATTAATGTCGCTGAAGAGACTGAACATCGGAACTACATTAGCCCATCATGATCATGAATAATATCGCAATCTCTAAGTTGTCATTTCCACTAACGTAGGACAAGAAGCACGTCAGGGCAATAGCCCTTTTTAATGGACCTCTTACTTTTGAGCTTTATGAGCAATTTTTCACAACACAGCCCGCGTCATTCATTGTAAATACGGCTTGAGTGATGAGTGTGGCAATAAATATTTCATCAAAATGCATCTCATTTAATTTTACTGGGCAATCTCTCAACTAGGAAACAAAATGAATTAATATTCTCTTAATTTGAAGAGGGAGCAATATAATTGGAACTACTTTCGCTATTCCTGCTTATTTTAAATGAAAGGATA
>JAAAYG020013174.1:0-22283 GCA_009936455.2 Tomocerus minor
TTTTTTAGGGACATCTTCAATTATTCCAATACCTGAGATGTGAATTTCGCTTTTAGGGATATTTTAATACTATTTTAAGGACATTTTAAATTATTTTAGGGATGACTTAATAGGCACCCTTTATTATATGCTGATATTAATCGTCCGTGTAACTATTGTGTGTGTATAACAATAGTTATACGAACTTGCAGTACAATGTTTATCATACTTTATCCCAAACTTGTTAGTAACTTTAATTATTTATTTGGTCAACCCGTAGTTCCATTATTCGTTACATTTGCATTTCTACTCAAAATTAAATGCAATTATTTGATAGTAATTTTAAAAAGCTGACCTTTCTGTGAATGATAGAAGCGTTTTCACATTTATTTTTCTCATCCTCCACACACAGTTTTAATTTGCATATTTCCTCTTCCAAATTTGCAATCTTTACAGCACTTTCTTCCAGTAGAGTATTTTTGCTTTTCAGTATTGTGTTTAACTCACATTCAACTTCTTCAAATTTCTGTTTCACATCTGAGAGGTTAGCGTCTTTTTCTAAAATTTGAATCGTATGACTGGAGCGGAGATCATTTAAGACCTGAAACAAGAAATATATCGATTCAAACAATGATATAAAAATAATAAAGAGTAAATAGTTCATAGTTTAGTTTAAAAAAAACCATATACAATTTCGTGCGCCTTTGATGCATCTTCAAAAAGACTCCTCTGTTTGTCTAGAGATAACTTCAAAGCATTTATTTCCAGATCCAAATTCTTCACTTCCTCTTCGAGATCTCTCTGCTTAGTGTTAGCCAACTCAATATTTGTTGCCAACTGTTTTTCCAAATTAGATATTTTGTTCTGATATGTATTTCTTTCGATCACACGTGTCTCCTCCGTGGTAAATATATGATTGAGTAATTCAACCTGTCGATACTTGCACGTTTGAATAACATTCTCAAAAGTTTCAATGTGACCGTAGATTCCCTGTGCAAGATTTTGGAATTGATTCAGTGACATGTAATAGGCGTCAATCTTTTTCTCGGACTCGATGAGCCTAAGCATGATAAACAGAGAAGCAAACTTTTTAGCCATGTCACAATACATAATTTTTACTGTAATTTGTCTTCAATCAAACAAATATCATTCCTAGTAATTTCACATGATGTATTTCTTATACTTTCTATATAAAATATAAATATAATTATATGTATAACTATAATATATAGTTAATATAAAATAAAAACAAAAAGCTTACGCTGCTTCCACACTGCAACGGTACTCTTCGTCCTGCTTCCGAACATTTTCAAATTGCTCTTTCTCTATCTCCAGTTTATGAATGCTCTTGCGAAGTTCATCATTGTCTGACTCGTACGATTTGATAGTCAAATTCTGTTGCGCAATACTGGATTCCAAAGAAAATTTTTCACGACTGAAGTTTCGAATTGTAGCCTCCAATTTAGAGTAAGCACAGTCGAACGTTTCCCTTTGACGAGTGGCCATTGCGAAAATAACAATAACCTGGAATTTAAAAAAAAATCGAACAATTATTTTGCAGCAATATGAATTACCTCCTTAAAGAGGAAAATTACTTTTCTCCACAGATAGTTTAACTAGTGGACCATATAGATTAGTTAACTAGGTCATAATACTGTGTTACTGACTGTATTAAGTTGCGTGTACCATAACATAAAAAACTTACCTAGAATTTCTAAAAGTACCACGACATTAGACACTATTCGGATTTATATGAGGTGTTTTTCGATGAAAATGAGCTTTGCCGTCAGTTTTTCGTTGTAATGTAACGTTTATCCTGTGTAATTTGTAGTTTTACTAAATTATGGGTTTAAAAATATAACAAATCAATTTCCTTGCTCGGAATTAGGGAAAATACTAGATCCATCAATCATTATATTTGATGAAATGATTGTAAAACGGGTCAACACAGCAAAAGTAATTTTGAAATCGCATATGGAAAATAAGGAGTGGTAAACTGAACAAAGAACCAAGAAAAATTTTCCTAGAAGGTACAGGCATTACGCGTGCGCATACGATGAGATGACAGTGAAAATGAAGAATCTGCTGGGGTCTTGGGGTATAGTGCAATTTCGGGTTCTCGTAAGTCGGCAGGAAAACCGCGATCCCTACAAAGTTCAAATCTGAGTAGCCAACAAAATGCAATTTTTTGTCGGCAATAGTCTCTCATTTCTGTCATCTGTCGTCATAATTTTGTTTCGGAATTCCGTAAATAGAGGGTAAGTAATTGAATTATTTGTGATGGTAATATTTAAAAATCGTATTCGTTATTCTCTGTGTAATAAAATTTTGTTGAAGATAATTATTATTTCTTTGTTCAGCGTTCAGTACAATTTTTGAACATAAATGTTTTATTGTTGTTATTTTGTACATCACATTTTGTAGAAACGACGACGTCAAAACCTGGTCGTTCTTCATTTTTTTGATTTAAAAAAGCATCCGTATTGTCATCAACCACTGCATGAAATGTGTGAGTTAAATCAAAAGACAGTGTTTCTTTTGGACCATGGTGTGTCGTTGAAAGAACCAAGCGGGCTGTCAATTGAAATTGACACTGGGAACAGGTCCAGAATGCAGCAACACAATACAATGGGTTACTTTCCGTTCATTCCTCCAGTAATGAAATCTTTGTGGACACATGTTATTGAAACTACGTTAGAATACGCAAGAATTATTTGGGACATTTTTTCGGAGGAGAGACTACTCCGAATTGTACTGAGCGATCCACAGAATGCCTACCCAATAAATGAATGGGATGCTTCGAATCAAAATATGAATTTTGTAAGAAAATAATTTATGTACCTGACACAGCGTAGGTATGTATGTATCCTTTCAAATTTTCTGTTTTTCAATTTCAGTTAAGTCAGGCCTTGGCTGCAGCTGGACCACCGGTAAAGGCTGCGGGTTCTATACCAATTGGAATAAAAGTTGCTATTGAGGCACTATCCCAGCCATCGGACTCGCAAAGGGATATCATGATTGCAAAGAAGTCCCATCAGGTAAAAGACGTATTTTACTTTTTTATCAGTACTGAAATAATTGCAATAAATAGTATTTTAATTTTTTACCACCTAAATGCATCATGTTTCTTGTACATGATGTTTTGCTCCGAATTTAATTGGCTATTGATTAAGATATGGATGTAATTACAATTGTAACTTTAGGTGATCAATCGCGGCCGCATTATTTGTGTCACGTCATGTATTATTGATTCTGATTTGGAAGAATTTTTTCTGTCAACTTTGATGCAGCACAATCGTATCGCTTCTGCATCTGATCAGTAAGTGATTGATGATACTTATAGCATAAGCCATAATGCTATAATAATATTACGTTATATAAATCAACTAGTAAACCATTGTAGATATTTTTTAATTAATAAGGCAAATTAATTTTAATGATCAGTTTGCTGCCTATTCATGAATGTGAACTCGTCTTAATATCGATCCATCCCATGGGTAAAGAACGACTAGCTCGTATTCTGTCGAGGCCTCTTCATGACGTAAGAATGTTGTATTATATTAAATAACGCACATACTCTTTAATATCCAACTACAAGTACAACTTAATAATTCTTTTTTTATTTCGCAGCTTTCTAGTATTTTACGATCTGAAGTTTATGTTGTTACTCCTGACCAAATTTGTGACAAACTGGTGGAATTGTAAGTAATGTACTGTAATTAAATGTCATATAGATAATACCAGAAAGCGATACAGTTTATATAAAAATGTAAGGTTATATGTAAAAAGTCGAACTATTGTACGAAGTAAATTATTGTATTATATTGTATTGTACTACTTCAAACGAAAGAATTTTACCCAAAATTGGAAACAAAGAAAATGTATATTTACATAGAAATGCAAACCGAGAAAGAGTAAAACGATGCCAGACCATAAATGCTTGTAATTGTTTTTAATTTAGAAACAAATTTTTCATTTTTTTGTTCTGCAGGTGTACAAGGCACCACAATTTAGTAACAACAACCGTAACTGGTATTCCAATGAAAGAAGAGCAGAATTCTACTTCATCATCAAATTATGACGTTCACCTGCATCATCCAAAAATGCCAACGTGTATGTTTCGTTTCCTTTAAGATTCATTCAAATTAATGGCCACATTTTTATTTGATTGACGGACTAAAACATCTAGGTTCGGAGTCAAGTGTTTTAAAATGGTCTACACCCACCGCTCCAAAAGGCGCTGGTCTAGGAACAGTTCATCCATGTAATTCTGCTAGCAGAATTACTCCAGTGGATGTCAACAGGTATATCAATTCACTAGGATTTATAAAATTAAAGATCTAATATGGATTAGCACTTATTTTCAATCATATATATAATCATTTGCTTTAAATATTTCAGTCGGCCATCCACCTGTCTTAGTAATTTCGTCATAAGTGGTCGTTCTGTGTGGCTGGAATCCCCCAAAAAAAGTAAGAAAGAGGAAATTGAAATGTAGGTACTGAAAAGTTTGGGAACCAAAATCTCAAATCAGTAGTTGCAATTTTCAATTCTATGATGGGGTGTTGATAACATTTATTTGTTTTATAATCCAACAGCTAAAACAACATCACACGTTCTTACTTCTCATGGTGGCGAAATGTGGATGCACATAATGGAAACTGCACGGAACATCCTGGAAGATCCTCCATCAATATCGGAAGGAGTTGGTGGCCGTGTAACTGACTATCGAATACCGGTACTTTTACAATTTGTCGCTGGGATTACAATTTGATAATCTTTAGTGTAACTGAATGTTTAAAAATAGAAAATAAAATTTACTGACTTTTTAAAATTATGAATAGGATTTTGTCTCCTTTATGCAATTAAATATGTTGGTGCCTTTTACGCCCAATGTGGACCCCAAAACTGGAAATGCTCAGAAAGATGTTAGCTCTCGTCGTTGCAGTTTAGATGATGCTGGCAAAACTCCCCTGGATATGGCTAAGGCTCGATTGATCAGAAAGACAACTTTTTGGCCGTTGACAATCGGCGGATCAGTTTTGTTCCCAATGCAAGTTGTAAGTCGGCGTTTTAATGACATGCTATGATAGACACTGTATTTGAATGAGACATTTTCTGTAGACATTTAATACAACACGCTTGTTATAGTATAGTTGCAGAATTTTCACTTTTTGAACTTTTGTCACTCTTATGACACATTTTTTTTTAAATATTTGAAAGTTACTATTTCATGCTAAAGCATGAATTGCTGATCCCATTTAGAAACACGAAATGTATATTTGTATCCATCCATACGGGTAGTGGTAAATTAAATGCATTTAATTGTACTATTTCCTAGCATCTTGAGAACTTAATCCGGCTACTACCCAAAGATATTTTGACGGATGCCGACATTCACGAGTGTGACAAAACAATTTGGGCGCTGATGGGCATTGAAGCTCGTGGAGAACCACCTCCAGTTCCTTCCGTTCATAATAAAAAGGGTGTCAAAAGGTAACGATTGTGCATTGATAATATTAAAGTAGTTTACTTAATTTTTTGAATGTGATTTAGTGTTCTAAATAATGAGATTTCTGTAAGTAAATCTATAGTATTAGAAACCCTTAAAATCTAAAATCATTCTTTTGTGGCCTTTAAAGTTTACAATTGTTAATATTATTACTGTAAAATATTATTTGTTGTTCCTATAATTCAAATGCAGTTGCTTTCCTCTAATAATACTTTCGAAATGATTGCAGAGACGAACAATGGAAGGCTGTTTATACGGAGTTAGAGACATACATGCGTGCTAATCTAAATTCCGAAAACCATAAAAAAGTTTTGGAATGCTTTCTCGAAAGCCGACGCAATGACAAAGCACTGTCGAATAAAGAGGAAACTAAAACGAAATTAAAAGATGCAAGTCTCAACAGTGCAATGGGAGAATTGGCCAGGTAAATAAAATATGATTTATTAAATTTTAGTGGAATGAGAGGACTGAGAACGTTTTTGCACTTAATTTTTAATACTGAGGAAATGAAAACTAAACTAGATTGTGTTATTTGATTTATTTAGTTTAATAAATCCGAGTGTTGACACTGATTCACCAATGTCTCCACCGGCAATTGCTGAACCAGTTGATCAAGTGGACGACAGCAAACCAGCGACTGGGAAAGTTAACTTGCTCACATTATGGCTGCAAAGAACTGAAAAAAGTGACTCCAGAACGTTACCCGCCAACGGAGCCAAATTGTATACGCAGTTAGAGGACAAAGAAAAAGAGAAACAAGCAAAGCTGCAGGCGCCATCATCGACGTCCTAATTTTTAGTTGTATTGCTAATTGTAAAAATACGTAAGTTCTGTTTTTGCTGATTTGTGTTTGTTATAAATGCTATTATTTATTGATTATCACGAATCTTGAGACAAAAAAGTCATTGACTGGAGTGTATTTTAATTGTGTACAATTTGTAATTTTAAATATAATCTTGAATATAGTGATATAAATGAATATAGTATCTATTAACTTAAGATTATGATCACTTGTTTTTTTGATTTTTGGTGAAGTGTCTAAAGACGATTGACATCAGAATTTTCGGTATTCCGCTCCCTAGGCTTAGTATCACTTGATTGATTCTATTTGGGCGAATTTCGTTTACTTACTAATTTAGTATGCTTCTTTGGGGCCTTCAATATGATATGTAATGTACGTTTTTATGTGGCTCATTTTACCACCTAAGGAAATGCGTTGGGCACTGAAGAAAATTAACAAAAATCATGGTTATTATTAATAGCTCTTTTTTGGAAATCATAGGAATCATAGATTGCATAGCGAGTATATCTATTGAAAGTGAATCTTTCAGTTAGTTTTGAATATCTTTAGTAACCTCATAGCCCTTTGGATTCGCATCAAGGTACTTCTGATGATAGGCCTCCGCATCTGTAAATTGTCCAGCAGGAACAATTTCTGTTGCAATCGT
Organism: Tomocerus minor; assembly: GCA_009936455.2. Classification (NCBI taxonomy): domain Eukaryota; kingdom Metazoa; phylum Arthropoda; class Collembola; order Entomobryomorpha; family Tomoceridae; genus Tomocerus; species Tomocerus minor. Next base: position 6,940 of record JAAAYG020013174.1, read on the forward strand.
TTTTCCTTTAAAATGTTGGGCCTGGACTGCGTTAGTTACTTCTTGAGCAGTTAGTTTTTGCTGGTCGGAGTGGTAGAATATTGCAGAGCGGTATTGAGTACCTTTGTCAGGTCCTTGAGCGTTTTTGGTTGTAGGGTCTGAATTAAACATTAGACAATTTTATTGTTTAATTTGGAGGATTCATTAATACGGAATTGTTATTTTTTTCTCTCTGCAATGATTACCGTGCATCCTATAGAAAAATTCCACTAATGTTTTGTAAGTAACTTTGGACGGGTCGAATTCTATTTCAATAGCTTCAGCATGTCCAGTTGTTCCGGAGCAAACCTAATAAATGTATGAAAAATGCATTTATAGTAAAAGCGTATTTAGGATTGAATCCATAACGAATTGTGAGTTTTGTTAGTTCATAAAAGTTAGTTTGGCTGAACCTACCTGCTTGTAATTAGGGTCATTTCCCTGACCTCCAATGTAACCGACTTTAGTGTTTATTATTCCTTTGTTTTTGTAATGTTTGTCAAACATTTTTTGGACTCCCCTAGAAAGAGAAAGTTTATTTTGTACATTTCAATACTATATATGCTGCATTTAATGGCTGCATTTTGATTTAGTTATAGAATTCATAATTAGTTTACATTAAAAAAAATAAAAGTAATGCTTGATATGAACATGGGGATCTAAAAGTATTTAACATGATTTAACAGATTTAAAAAAGGATGCATACAAGTAGTATATAATATTTTCAATTACCAAAAACAACCAGCAGCAAATGTGGCTTTCTCAGCTGATGACATTGTCGCGTAAAATCTTTGAGTTTGTTGAGCCGCAGTGGATGTAGCAGGGACCAGAAGCCAGTTAGTGGACCATATAGTTGTTATTTTAAGAATATTTCGAATTTGAATATGCATTAATGTTTGTGTTCAAAGATTTCCAAACCCTCTTTCTGTATCCTTTTCTCAGATCGTGTCACTTGCTGCAGGATGACTGTGGCACTATCCTGTAATACCATATTCTATAAATATTGCCTACATATTTATTTGTTTCAGATTTTAATTAAGATGTTCAGCTGTTGATGCTGATGACTGGAACTGAGATTTATTATGATAAATGATTCAGTTGTTATGATAAGTTGAATTTTTACACTTGTGTATTATTACCTGTAGTTTGTTACGATGCAACGGATGCGATGGGAATAAATATTTTTCGTGTATATCTTAGGCCCAAAAATCAGTTTTGAACTAAATTATTGTCCACTAAGTTACCCCTTTTTAGTACAGGTGGATGAAAATGTTTTTCTGAGAGTTAGTAAGACTTCTGTGAGAGTAAAAGTAAACAAATCAAGTCATGTAGGTATAGAGGCAGATTAGATATTTAGGTTGAAGGATTGCGCAATGGTTATAAGCTACACAGCTCTCTGCCTAGCCTGTGTTAGTAGAATGCAAGCATATTATAGTGCAGTACTTAGATACGTGTGTTTCTCTGTTGACCCATTCCATGCGATTTGCATTAAAACGGTTGCCTACTCTTTACATGTTAAACTTGTCGCAGAACTCTTTGAATCAGACAAGACACGCGAACCGATTTTAATGAGAATCACGCGAATAAGATTCTGGATAAATTATCTACATTTTGAATAATTCGAAATTTCCGATAGATACATTCTCCGCTATTTTTTTTATTATAATAATGAAATGTTGAAATATACCGAAAATACGCTAAATATATATATAAATATTTTTAAATAGAACAATGATTTATCAAAAATTTCGAATTGTCCAAAATGTAGATAATTTTTCTAGAATTTTATTGATGTAATTTGTATTAAAATTGGAAAAACATTTATTGGGCTACAAAAAGAGTTCTGCGACAAGTTTAACATGCAAAGAGTGCACAAATGCAAATCGCATGGAATGGGTCATTAAATGACTTAGCATGTTTGCAAAATATGCATAGATTCGAATGTGCCACATTATATAAGTGTGTTAAATAAAGTTCATCAATTGAATTGAGAAGACGGGAATTCATTTGCAAACATTACTAAAGAGCAAAATGTATATAGTGGGCGAGTATAAAGTAAACAGATTAGTATACATAGCCGATTTATGACATCACGTAACATCTTTGAAAAGTGGTTACGCTACTTAATCAGAATAATCACTAATATTGCAGATGAATGAGTATCTGAGCAGACGAATGAATGTCTGTCTGTACACTCAGTCAGTCCTAAAATCCTATCTAACGACTTAACTAAAGCTGTTTTGCGGTCATTGGGGAGAACCGTTCAAAATATACAACACTTAAAATATGCAAATTATTTTGTTTAATTGACAAATGATACATTATAGCTACATGAATGACAAAAATCCCTCTATCTACATTATCTATCTAATTTATATTAATTTCTTTCTCTTTCGTTTTTAGTACGACGTACTCAATCCCTCAGTGTTGAGGTGTTATATATAAGTATTTGTAAAATAATTGAAATACCTACATATAATAGTAATGTTTTTATTACACATATTTATAAATATCCGTCCATATCAAGTTATTTCACAACAGATAACTTTAATAAAATTGTATTATCTTACTTATTAAGGATAGGCATACTTTTCAAGCAAGCATTATTATTGGCACGAATCATTTATGATATTCTAATTATAAAACTGAAATCTCTCGTGACTAGATTAGGAGGAATGGAGCTGGAAAGTTCTATTGTACTGTTTTGTTTATAGGTGAAGCCTGACTACTAGCCTAACATGATCATAAATTAACGATATGTCGGTAATGAATAGAATAGAAATACTAAATATCAAGGGAATATTGTGATGCACGGATATCAACAATGGCAATATCTGAATATTACCTGTCATTAAATTTCGTAAAAGATTGAAGTAGGTACTGCAATCTCGTACGTAATTAATTAAGTTAGTAAATTCTGTTTTTGGATAAGTATTTGTTGCTTCATTCCGTGAATTATGAATTTCTGAAACTAGTTTAAGCAGCATAACCACCAACAGGACTTTCCCATGGAGTCTCCTGTTGCTGATTCTCGTTCCATTCAGCTTGTTGCTGTTGTTCACTTTCCAATTGTTTCCAATACTCCAAAATCATGTGTGAGCCCTTTTGGCCGATCATCATTGATGGAGCCTGAGTATTCGTAACTGTCACCACAGGCATGACACTGGCATCTGTAAAAAGTTTATGTCAGTATAGGGTAAATACTTTTATTGTCCATCAAATATTTTTGTCTTCAGAAATTACAAACCTATGACTCTGAGATTCTTCACTCCTTGTACTCTCAATTCTGGGTCGACAACAGCCAAGTAAGAGCCCTTGGGTCCCATTGCGGCAGTTCCACAAGGATCTAGAGAAATAAGTTCGAAATGTTCATATTGGATTTAATTGGATAAACTTTTTTTCTGAAATATAGAGCAATATTAAAATGAACGTACGATGTATAGTGACTGTGTATCGTCTTATGTAGCAAATCCAATACTCAGTGGATCGGAAAGGTAAATGTTCACACCCTGGAAGGGGTACGTCTGTGAATTTCGCGTTAAGATTTTGGAAGGTCGTCGTATTCTCAACAAGTTGTAATGCAGCTAGAGTTCCTTCTAATAAAACTTGAATGTCTGTATCATCAGGATCATTCAGATAATTTGGGTCAATAAGGAGTGCATCGTATGGACTAGAGCCACCCAAACGAATGTCACCTCGGGCCACAGGCCGAGCCCCCGATATGGCGATCATAAACGATTCTAAATCATGAAAATGTCATAATCATTATCCTTGATAACCTTTGTCCTTGAAAAATAGAATAAAATTATTGTGGGTTGAGCGCTATTAAATCATAATATTTTCTATTATATTATATACCTTTTCCGACAGCGTTAGCATAGTATTTACGCAATTCATCAACTTTGATATTGAATGCCTTAGCAAAATTATCTGCAAAAGTTTTATGGACGGAAAACCCGAAAAGAAAGAATTGTATCTAAAAATTGCAAACAGACATTGTGAATTAGACAACTGTTTAGCTACAGATATATTAAATTTAATCTTGAATCCTTTTTAATCATGAGTAATACATTATTCATGATTAAAAATGGAGATGTGCTTAAAATTATCCTTACATCCGGCCAATCTCCTTCACCTCGGGCTTTGGCTACAGAAGAGGTAAAGACAGCTGAAGCATGGCATCCTGCTGAACTTAGTTTTCCTTTTCCTCCAGCAAACCATTTTGCAAACTCTTTTGGGTTGACATCCCGATCAAGAAATAAAGCCCGAGGAGGGTCAATGAAGATAGGATTCAGATACACAGCTATGTAAACATTGCAGAGTATAAAAATCATTAATATTAATTAGGACATGACATGACCCATTGTTGCTCTAACTTGTATGGTATTTACCTGTATGATCTTGAAGATTCTTTCCTACTGGTAAATCATGTCTGCATGGAATCTACACAGTTACAAAAAACATAATAATTTATAAGATATACAACAAAAAGAAAGGTGTAGTTCAATCAAATGGAAGAATAGATCTTACTCCTATTTCTTCTAAATGCTGACGTGGTCCAATTCCTGAAAGCATGAGCAGTTTTGGAGAAGTAACAGCCTGTAATGACATCCCAGAGATAGTTGAGTTTGAGAAGGATAAACTTTTTAGTCATTTGTACCGAATTTCAAATTAGTATGTGACACATTTTAATCCAAATGCATTTACCCCGGCAGAAACAATGACTTCCTTGGTGGCTATAGCTGTATAAGTTTTTCCATATCGATCGTAAGATACTCCATAAACTTCCTGGTTTCCATCTCGGAACAGAATCTGCATTTGTTAACAACATGTTAATTACTTACATGGCACAATTACAATGTTAATGTTATAGGTGATATCACGTTTAAAACTTTAATTTTGTTGCACTACTTGCTTTATTGACTTGAGCATATTTTCTAATGGTCAACGTTTTTCGTTTCCTTGCAGGTTGGATAAAGGCTCTGTAAGGAGCATGGCGAACTCCTTTTTTCGTTGTATGGAAAAGTTTGAAAAATCCTTCTGAATGTGGGGCATTTACATCAATTTCTGGATAGCCAAATTCTTGTCCAGCTTTTACAAATTCCCTGTATTAATGAACATACAAAATTTTTATTACAGAATATGACAAAATAAAAACTATTTTAATCTGAACAAATTAATATTTATGTGTGTGTAAAGCTAACTCTGCTAGTCCAGTGTAGTCTGGCAATTGAACGGCCAAGTCTCCATCAAATCCGTGGTATTGAGCTAAACATAATTAATATGCAATTGTGAGACGACAGAAAATGTGTATCGAATTTCAAATGTAGATAAATTGTTTTTCATACGATCTCCCTTGGGATCCCCATAAGATTCCAGGGCTTTGAAATGGGGGGTTACTCCTTCATAACTCCAACTTGGATCTCCAGTGATATTTGCCCAGTTATCAAAATCTCGAGGATTACCTGTGTAAATAAGGGTCCAGTTTTGTTTTATTTACAATTACTATTAATGAATTTTCTTAGATATAAGCTTCATAAAAATAAAAACTGAACCTCGAAGATATAGCAAAAAATTCAAGTTTCCTGTCCCACCTATAGTAAAATTGGAATATTGATATTAAAAATTAGTTAAATTGATAGTATGGCTGTCAGATGTTCAGCAAGACAAAAAGTTACCTAAAGTCTTCCCTGTGGACCAACTGGATTGCTAGATAAGAAATAAGTTACATGTTAAATGTTCTGTAAACATTAAGAAATTAATGATGCTTAAATGGTATACACAAACCTGGTTAACTGAATTAAGGTTTGCCCCTGTTTGAGGAACGGTTCTATGCATCCAATCTGTTTCTGGGTAGTTAACCAAGAAAACGGCGAACCCCGGTATAGCTTTATAATAACCAAATACCACGATGAAATCTTATATTATTCTTTAATATGCATGCGTTATTGAAAATTTTCTGTTTACCAGACAGCGGATGTGGTTCTCCTCCAGCTTCATTCAGATTCAGATACAGTATTGTTATCAAATAAAATCAGAAAACACAATTAGTAACTATATATTATTATATACTCATTAGTTTTCACCCTCTGAATAAGTTAGAAAGGTTTATGTATAAAAATGTAGTAAATTCATGCAATGGCATTTCACATGTCATCTCTAGTTCACAAGATGGCAAATTGACAATAAAATGTGAAAGGGATGGGAATACCTTCTAAAAGTAGGACATTATAATGAGCAGACAATCTATTAGCCACCACAGAGCCAGCACTTCCTGCTCCAACTATGGAATTAAGAAAAAAAGAAAAATTAACATAAAATTTAACTTTCACCGAAATTCTTTCCTGTTCTTATCAAGATAACTAAAATAAGAACTCGTTTTGAAGATGGCATATTTGCTTAAGTCTCCACTAGATTGCAAATCAGAAATAATTTTTTTATCGCTTGTTCATATAATAGTATGTCAATCACTTCTCACGGATACTTTGTCATGGAACACATTTCATACTTTGCAAAGGACACATAATGTGTGTTCCTACATACCTTGTAATCTTTCGTAAATCCGTATTAATAGTCTTAATATTATATCTATTCAATTCAATTCTTACCAACAATAAAATCAAAGACTTCTTCGGTTGTGGATGGATTGAACTTGGCATCATGTGTCATGTCTGCACTTTGCCACACAGCCAAAAAGAGTGGAATAGAAGCCAGGGTGTAATATAAAATTGGCACGAATACGGCGCCTGAGACACTGGCCGTTAACATGCGGACCAAACTTATGGGGAAGTGTAATTTAGCCATTGAGACAATTTATACTGTAGATAAATGTCAAATGCTCAGGAACTCTCTGTTTTCCAGAGTTGAAAAATACGGTGACTTTTCCTATTCTAAACACTGCTATCTCTAATTGCCTATAAACCAAAACTACAATAAAATGCTACAAAATTTTAATTTTGGGACAGATTAGACGATACGAAACCATTCGCCGTCACTGACCATTTACGAGTAAGACGATGTGACCATATCGCCGTCTCCTTTTCTTCTGTCTCTGTCTCGACTCTCCAATCAATTGCAAAGGAAATGTTCATTTTTAATGCTAGGTGTGTATGAGTTCAAAAGTTTGGTTACTTTTTTGGTTGGACTTGATTCAGTTTGCACATCCACAACAAAGATATGCATTATATTTGCAATCTTTTGCATTTTTACGTATAGATATATTTGTTACATTCATTGGCTTCTCCCTTTTCCCCTTCAAATTGCAAGTATATAGCTTTACAGAGTAAATGAATTAAGTGATGTAATATATCTCAAGTCACAAGTAGAAAAGTAGCATTACTAATGAACTATGCTGTACATATTCTATATAACTTCCTGCCAGTGAAAGTAGTGGTTATGTAACTATTTGTTAATCAACTGTCCATGCTATTATAACTACTGAGATACACTGATATTTATATAACATTTAGCTATATATAATATACAGGTTTTATACAGTTAGCAATAGCTTTTAAACATATTACATCTTAAAAGACACCGGTTTTGCAAAAATAAAGTATTTTCCTGTAAATATAGATTACTATGGCACACATATGCTTACTATACTATAATCTTTATATAACTTAATAATTCATTGTCAATAAAATTAGTCCACTTTATTCATACAATTTTGTGGGAGTGTCGAGTTCAATCTTTATTTGTGCACACGCTGACACTACAGCTCTGGATTTTTAATTTGACAACTACGTGGCATTTTTGGACATTATGGACATTAAGTAACGCTTTGCATACCAGTACCGCAGCACCAATAGACAAAGAAATATTTTATACCCCCTTCCTATCTATTTGGTTTTTGTATGCTGGTTGAGGGCTCTTTATCATCAACGTGCAAAGTTGCAAACTGACATTCTCGATATTATTTAGCCAGCTTAAGTCTCTATCTAAAATAAAATGTCTGTTCAATTTGGTATCATTGCCAGTACCTGAGTGATAAGACACCCACGATTCAACGGTAGCTTTTTTAAATCATTCAGATCCTCTAGATGATCCTCTATATGATCCTTCATCCTCAGATGTCAAGAACAATTTAGGGGTAGCAACAGTAATGTCTCTTGTCTGTATATCAGCATATGTATCGAACTGTTTTTACATTTACAAACTAATACAATACAATATATGCAATAACGCATATTGTACTGTAAAACCAGTTACAATTGTTAGCTTTTCAAATTACAAAGCAATAGAACATGGATCATGAATTCTTATCTACTTCCAACTACAACTTAGGCAAATACATAAGTTTGCCCTACAAAATTACTGACATAATACAAGTCTCTTATATGTGGCTTTTAAAATATTTTGTGAGTAGTCTGAAGAATATTGGAATAACACCTACATACTTAGTATTCAGTTCCCGTCCATTATAACCGTGCATTACTTAACTACACTGATTACAACAAACCAAGAACTCCAGTTATCAGGAACACAATCAATTACAATTTTATTATATTATAGCTTTCACTTTCTTTGTTCCCTCTTTAAATGGACATATACCAATGAATATCCCTATGAATCAATATTATCATTCAGTTTAACTGGCCCATGCAGTTATATAGGTGCCTGATGTATTATATATAAAGGCAGGTATCTATTGTCTTAGACATATTATTATAAAGTATTTTTTCTTCCATTGGTCTTGGTACCAAGACCAAGTTATGCTTCCTTTGAAGAATCTATAGAGTGCACATCAAGAATAGTACACCCCCCCTCCCCCCTCCCCCACTACAAATGAGTGCACATGATGCATAATTAGTTTATTATGCAATTGCTAGTAATTACTAATTACTGATTATCTTTAATTTAATCATTTGAATTTAAGAAGTATAATAAAGCTGGACAGAACCCCCACCAACCCAAAACGCAGTACAAAAAATTGCAGACACTATAATGACATTAATTTGTTATTTAGGTCATAATAATGTATTTGCTATGGATTGTTTCTTGATAGTTTTTTATTTTATGTGCTACACAGACTGCGTATTACTTACAGGTGGTTTTTTTCTTTTGCTCCTTACAAAACTTTGGAACGTATGATATGTCTGTCAGGCATAATAGGCGTCTTAGTGAATATATGCTAAGGACGGAAATGCAACTCAATGGATTTAATATGACGATGATGAGTAGGAAAATCATGTTAACATGTTGAGAATTACGCTTTATATCTACAAAACTTGTTTGAACAGAAAGAAGTGAGAAACCAATTAATAATCATATGTCACGAAGAGGCAGAAACAGCACTTGTTATGGGATATAATATGAGTGTAAGAAGCACGAGGAGGGGTGTCTATCTCCAATATCCGCAAGTAGTTCGTCTATGTCCCAAAAGTTGGAACAAAATCATAGCTAGATATCAAGCTAAGCTAATTCACTCATTTTCTACTGTTATGCAAAACTGAAACATGCTTCCAATTTTTCAAACAGACAAGTCCCGTCAAGTTTGTCTTCCTGATCATTTGAAGCTTAAAAGAAATGTAAATGGTATCGGGCAGATATTGGTCACAGACGATTTTCTTCTTATGGCATGGCGCATGCAAAAAATTGATGCAGTTATGTGATATTTCCTGTTTATGTTATGTTACCTATCTCTGTACCTTAGACTGCTAGCTGTGTGTATTACAACATAATAAATGCTTTATAATTGAACTGATGACCATCAAATGCATTCTAACTAAATATGTCAAAAAAAATGAGTTTAGCATTAATGCCTATCTAGCTATGTTGAGAATCAATAACTATCAATATCAGTAACGTACTACAAGTGCCGTTATGCATACTAATAATACTAAAAATCATTAGCAATTTAGCAACCATACAGAGCAGGCGATAACTAGCAGCAACAATTAGGGGCAAATACTAGTTGACTTCAGAAACCATATTATAGCTAACTGCTAAAAAATAGACTTTTTTTAGCTGAATAGAATATAGGTACTTACTTCAAAAGCATAACTTTCTCCTCCCAAAAAAATGGATGATCACTCTGCACTCCCTGTTCTGATTATTCCTTTTCATAAACCAGTTTCCTCTCTAATATTCTAATCTAACTTATCTACCTACTGTCAAGTTCCTGATGGAAAACAGTGTTAGTAAATCAATTTCATTTAGGCAAGAAGTCAAACGATTACTCGCTCTTTGAACAGACAATTTTGTAAAAGCACATTTTCATTGTTAACAGTAATTTGAAATTGGTCGTTAATTAAATAAATGGTCCTAATTCATAATTGCTATAATATTATAGGAATAAACAGCCTAGACAGAGACTGAGACAACTATGAGACTATGACTCGCCTCTTTTGCACCTTTTTTGTTTTTACTAGACATGTAGAATGTAGAAATTACATTTCACAGTGACAGCATTTGTTTTATACAGAACAGAGTACCTCTATATAAATACGCTTCTAATGCATATTATAATATTTTCAGTAATATTGCAATGTAATTTAACTAATTGTTATTCAATACACGGAGTAAAAAAAACTTATCAGTACTTTTAAAAGGTTTAGTCTACTTACAATTACAACATATACATACCAGAGAGTCATCAGGTATTGAATTGCTATGTATGCAAGTACAAATTATTATTTTCATTGCATTATCCTGTATGCGTACATGACATGATGTATGGCAGTTAAAAAATAAAACGAGTTGAATTTATTTTGTTAGTTTTTGCTTATTCGGCTCCGGAACTTTGGCATAATGGACTCAAAAACTTCAGTGCATTTTAAACAACCAGTGCAATGACCAGGAGTCCTTCGGACTGTTTTCACATTAATAAGCAAAGCTAACGCGTAGTTTTACAAGGTTTATGTCCAGTTGTGAATTTACATGTGCAAAAAATGTGGAGTCCCGTCAGATGTACAAATTGCATGTACCAATCATAAAAAAAGATATACCACAACGGTCATATATTATAGATGCCCACGTTTGTAGTAAGTGATGATAGTGCAATCTATACAAATAAGTGATAATAATATATGTGATGCAATTCAAGCTATGTAACCGATGTAACAGAAGATAAGGAAGGCATTTTTATGATTTAACTGAAAAAAATAGGCATTCTATTCATTTCATATATTACATGCAGCCACATGTGTTTATATACAGCACTTAAAACCCTACAAGTGTACATTGAAAATCCATTATCAAAAATTATGTAACCGAAAATACATACATGCATAAACTTTTTATCAGAGCCTGGGTTATACGGATACACACCAATATTCAATAATAATATAAAAACCAAAATAAATTGCAATTAATTGACCTTGGAAAACCTACCTCCATTTGTTAAGTTTTAGCAAGTCATCTGAATTAATGATAAATAGACCAGGCAGAAGACAGGGTACAGATTACGTAACGCGCATTCATAATCGAAACATGAACAAATCAATGATTAATGATTTGATAGGTTTGAGATAGTGATTATAAGGAGTTGGACACCAGCAGTTCATCTTCACTCTTCGCTTTGCGAAAGTACCTATCGATTATTTAATTACTTCAGATCAGAAATTATTCAGTCAAATAAAGAGCAGTAGCTTTAAGCATTTTCAAAATGTTAATTGAATTTGTTCTTGGAGTTGTTTTGTTTCTGCTCTTGTGTGTGCTCTATGAAAATAAAACTGGGAAAACGCAGCCTCCTGGTGAATTGCAAATTAACTTTCTATATACTTACAAATGGTCCTAAAAAATTATATTATAATTTCCATGAAATAGTATTATTGGTCTAAAAAAATGACGCCCTTATTTGTATATAAGGACCTTTCAAGTTTCCCTTCTTTGGAAACCTAATTCAAATGTTGAGAGAACATCCTGTTTTAAGCCATGTCGCCCTCCACCAGCTATCGCTCAAGTACGGTCCAATTATGAGTATCAAAATGGGCTGGAGAGATACAAGTAATAACATAAAATACATAAAAATGCTTTAGTAACACATTGTAGGCATTAATCCTGGGAAATTGACTACTCTTTATTATTTTATTACTTAGTTGTGCTTTGTGGTTACAATGAAATGAAGGATCTGCTCAGTAGGGACGAGTGCAGTGGCAGAGTTTTTGACAGTTATCTGTTAGACCGAAGTGATGGAAAAGAAAATGGTTATTTCTCACTTTTTTCCATAGTTATCGCCATATAATTGCATTATTTACTTTTCTATGTTAACTGGATAAAGAAACGTAGACATACTTAATATCTATGTACATTATGCCTTTTTGAATCAGTTACATGTGCATTAAATTGCAAGTACATTTCAGCGGATAACATATATCTTTCCTAACTAAATATTAACATATATATAGGCGTAATATTTACTAGTGGAGAAAAATGGAATAAAATACGAAAGGTGACCGTGCGAGCCCTTAGAGACTGTGGTTTTGGAAAAGCTCAATCCATGGAATCTTTTCTGGAGCAAGAAGCCCAATATTTAGTGTATCATACAGTAAAGGAGATTAAAGAAAATAACGGGATTGTTAAAATCGACGAGAGATATTTCCATATGGGAGTTCTTAATACGCTGTGGAGTATGTTGGCTGGATTCCGATACGAATGGGACGACCCAAAATTACACGAACTTTTAGATATCAATGATAGAGCTTTTGATGTTGGGAGTTTTGGAGCGAATCTTTCCTTCTCTTTTCCTTCCCTTCGCTATGTTTTTTCAGAAACGTTTTCTTACGAACTTCAAAAGAATCTGTACAAAGAATTACGTGATTATATGTCGGTAAATGCCCATTTTCTCTTAATTTGACTCATTTCTTGATGTCTAAAAGTTATATACCGTAAATGCAGCGTATATTAATTAATGACTCTACGTAGGAAATATACCGAGAGCGGAAGAAATGTGGGGAATACAAGACATCGCCGAGCAGTGCCGTAGATATATTCCTGCAGGAAGCAGACAAAGATATGGATAAGCCGAATCCATTGTTTTATGGTATGTCCTTGCAAGTGTAATTCGATATCTAATTGGTCAAACTGATCGGTCAGACGCGAATTTAAACCATATTTTTTTGTTGTTTTATGAGCAATAATTCTTTTCATCAACTGTCAGAGAAATAAATCTTTGCTTTTATGTAGAGGACCAATTTACAATGGTTGCTCTGGACCTTTTCCAAGCTGGGGCCGAAACAACAGCTGCATTACTTGGTTACGCCATGATGATGATGATAAGACATCCAGATGTTCAAAGACGAATTCGGAAAGAAGTTGATTCCGAGTGTCCTAAAGGCAACTCTCCATCATTGTCGCATCAAAATCAGTACATTATTATAATATTCCCATTTAATTATACGTACTTATACATATTTCGTAGACACGCTAACAATAAAATATAATACAGGCATCTAATATTATATAAATGCCTATCATAGAATGCCTTATACTCAAGCAACAATGCTGGAAATTATGAGACTGTGCCATGTTGTACCATTGACACCACCAAGGAAATTCACGGCAGATCTTAACTACAAAGGCTTCCATTTTAAAAAGGTATGAAGGGTTTCCTTCCGTATTTCTTCTGTTTTCTTTAAACCAGAAGAATAATATTTAATTTTAATGTAGTCCCCCCAAGATATTAACAACGTATCGCAAACGAATCTACTAATCCTAATCCTCGAGCATTTATCTGCAGGAATGATCGACAAAGTATTTGCATCCGTCTTGATAAAAATAATCTCTAGTTTCCTTGCATTTACAGGACACTGCGCTCATGGTGAATATTTACTCCGCGTCGATGGACAAAGATTATTGGAAAGACCCAGAAGAATTTAGACCTGAAAGGTTTATTGATGCTGAAGGACATTTTGTTAATGATGAACATGTGGCTATATTTGGATTTGGTAATCATGCACTAATAAATTTAAAAATATTAAAAGCAATTGAAGACAATGTAATAATAATGTGTGTTCTTATCGTGAATATTATGCAGGAAAACGAATGTGTTTAGGAGATATCTTGGTCAAAGCGACATACTTCACATTTTTCATCACCATGTTGCAAAATTTCGAGCTAAAGCGGGTGGAGGGGGAACCGTTGCCAACTTTGGATCCCATCTGTGGATTCACCATGAGACCAAAAGCATTTAATGTCAAATTTACTGAACTATAAACATATTATAGCGATTGAAATTTTTGTCTCTGCAAGCTTATTGACAGTTAAATTATTTTTAAAGCTTGCTCTCTAGGATGTTATGCATTTGTCTAAAAATATTCAATACTCGTTTATTTATCTGTTATCTTCTTAAGGTTATTTAGATATCAACATCTAGCAGTAAGTTTTATCAAGAGAGGATATGAAGCATTTTGATAATTTAATCTAGTAAAACTGTAGGAATTCTAACATCAAGTTGATATAATTAAATCATTGTTTAATCATATGACGCTCCCACTATTGCTTTCAAAGTAAACCATATTCAGCTTTTCATATAAGTCAATAAAATCTGGTCGTTCACTAGGATTTTTGTTCCAGCATTCTAACATCAAAATGTATCTACATACAATCAAGAAAAGATAATAATTAAACTTGCATTAAATAAATAAAAGCTTTTGATATAAGCAGGTTAATTGTTTACATGTCATCTGAACATAAAATTGGTTTTGCCATTCTTAGCCCGTCTTCTAACATCTTAATGAACTGATGAGAATAATTGAGTCCAGGAAATGGAATTTGAGCCAAAGAAAATATTTCCCACAAAGTAGTCCCAAATGACCAAACATCAGATTTGGTTGAGAATTTTAACTCTTTCATTGTTTCAATCGCCAACCAACGCCACGGAAGTGGATTCTGGCGATTAAACGGCAAAATTAAAAATTGGATGTCATACAATTCAAAGGATGAACTATAGAGATGAGAAATAATAAAATTAACAAATGTGGTAACCTCTTTTGAACAAGTCTTCACGTAATTGCTGCAATTAAAAATCTGCTTTGATGGTCCGAAATCAGTAATTTTGGCTGTTTTATTTTTATCAAGTACGACGTTTCTACTTGCTAAGTCTCCGTGTACAACCTGTAAAAACATTTTAGGACATTTGGGAATATATCACAGTTTCAATTAGGTACAGATTGTCCAATAAGTGTTTATATAAATTGTAGTGCATATAGGTAGCATAATATTATACTTGTGAGTAAGGATACATTGGTCGTGGTCCTCTATAAAAGGTATAATATAACCGCGTAGGTAAGGTTTGTATATTGATGAAGTAGTGTTTACCTTTTTATCAGCCAAGAATTTCATTCCATTGCATATTTCCACTGACCACGTTATCAGATTTTGCT
>JAAAYG020013185.1:0-22282 GCA_009936455.2 Tomocerus minor
AGAACGCGTACAAAAAATTTGAACGAGCTATCTCATTGCGTTTATGATTTATCGCACTTATGGACAGACAGACAGACAGACAGACGGACGGACGGAACGTCTGGATAATGTAGCTGATCGCTACATAATAATTGATGGAAAGATGATACACATTTGGAAGAAGAAAAATAGATGTGGGGTGAGCTATCAGATATCATCGTCTTTAACGCTTGAGAAAAATTTAAATCGAAGACATATCTATCTTTATGCTTCAATCATTTAACTGAGTAGTTTATCATTGCGCTGCTGCCTATATGATACTACACGATTCGATATCCAATGTAGTTACCTACCTGCCATTATCCCTATATTAATCTCTGAAGTCTGAACATCTACGTAGTACATAACTAAGGTAGCTTTAGCTGGTTATTTTGTGACGCACACAATTTTCACTTGCCAATAAATCTTAGCCTACGTTCTTCAGCATGAGAGTGGGACTGTTTTTCTGTTACAGTATATGCTCCAAAATGAACTACTACATCACTTGATTCATTTACTAATGAGAAAACACAGTTTTATTGATTAGATTTTTTTAGCATTAGGCATTTTTACTTATTTTTGGACAATTGTCAAAAATTGATAAAATGACATGATAAATCCTTATCAATCTTCTAGTTTAGCTGTATTGCAAATCTACACGAAGTATTTAATATATATATGGGTGAACGAAAACAAAGCAATACAGTAGCAAAAAATTGCATAGGCACTATAAATTATAGAGCTAACTCATTGTCATAGTTCAATACAAGGCACTGTTGCATCCTGTCTCCGCCTTGCCCCCTCCCCCTCCAGGAGAAGAAGGGGGAAGCAGGGTTCAACGGTCCATGCGTCTTAGTACAATAAAATCATATGTGACGATATTAATTTCCCCGGACTTCATTGTATAAATTCTATAGTCTTTAGTTTGGTCGTTCATTAATTGTAATGCTGAAAGGAAATCGGAAGTCCCGTTTAGCGTCCGGTCTTTTACCCCAATAAACAATAATTAACTTTATAGAATTGGCCAATGGGTAGGGAGTCGAGTGGATTATATTCTGGATATTCTACCTTAAAGATCTACAAACGAAACTAATTTCTACTGATATGATGGATTTATATAATCTCCGGAAAATACAATGAAAATGATTAGTAGAATATCTGTCTATTGTTAATGCGGCGTGGGAAGCAGGGTTCTTATATGGTATCGAACTTGTATATGTATTAATAGTAGTATTTTCGGTAACAATAACAGCGATAAACTGAACTTCAAGGGAAAGTAGAAGTACTGACGTAAATGTAGATTCGATGAAGATGGAGAATTACATAAGAATTGAATTATATTGACTGTACTAGCTACAGTTAGACTATTTATAAATGAGTATCTTGAAATTTAATTAAATGTTTGTGTAGAATACTTATGATACGAAGAATAGGATCAGAAGCGTGTGATCGTGTGATAAATAGAACAGCTCTTTAATTAAGAATTACTTAGATGTACAGTACTGAAACAAAGTGTGATGGGCTCGTAGGAGTGGAGATTCGGAGTTACCTACTGGCTTAATCCTTTTATTTTAATTTGAAAAAGTATTTAATTATTTCTGTTTCACTTTCAGGACTTCTTCACGATAGAGGAGTGTGAGCGATTCTTTTTGAACTTAACTACAAATCAGCTAGACATTCCAACGAACGTGACATGTTTGGAACATGCACCTACCTTAACAAAATCAGCCATGACTAAGAGTTTTGTATTATCAGTGCTCGCAATTTTATCTTTGGTGGGGAACATAGCCACGATGTGGAGTATACGAAGTTCCAAGCGTCAACGTTCAGCTCATATCTACACTCTCATCTATCATTTATCTATTGCCGACCTTATTGTAACAATCTGGTGTATTATGGGAGAAGCTATTTGGTAAGTGAAACCTTTCGTATAATATATTTACAGTCGAAGCTTATACTCTATTCACAGTGCAACACCTAAACACAGGAAATGAATGCCCGTGTGTGTCTGATCATCCTTCCGCTCTCTCATGCTCCACCTAATAATAAGTAACCTACACTTATTTTCTCTTCCCAAGCTTTTTACTAAATCCCTCTCCAGACTGAAAATAGTTTACGCGTGTCAATAAAATCAACGACTAAGAGTAAACTTGTGTACATTTGCAAGGTTGTCCTTCTCTATGTCAGTTTAGTGGCATGGTTCAAGGCTCCGGAACAACCCGGGTTTTAGATATAGGAATTTCAACTCTCTGTGCGTTTTTGAAAATTAAACCTTTAGGACTTAGGACACGTAATAACAGTGGATCCAAAACAGGATTTTCTTATTCTCGCCTTTCGAACTTTCTTATGAGTAAAAATCGTATGCTATCTTGTAAGTTAATGTCAATTTACAACTGGAATGCAAATTGCAGACTTGTGTAAGTTTATTTCATGAATAAGGAATTTGTAGAGACACCAAGATGTTTTTATTAACTAGTACGAAAGTTAGTGCGCGGATGTAGTTATTTAATCAGAGACTTTTAAAAATGATTTATATACGGAATTCAAGACTCGTTATATTCATTAACTCCGACGGGTTGGGTCTGCTTTCAGAAACCCTGACCCACTATTCTGATGGTGGCCACAGTGGCCAGTGTCCACCGAAACCAATATTTAATCAACTTGATGGATTTACACCGTAAGGCTTTGCACCAGAGTTTGGCTAACCGAAACAAGCTCAAAGTAGAAGGTTCATTATTTTATCTCTTATCACGCAGTAGTGGCCGAACTTTCCACTTGTATTTGTAGCTTATACCAAAATCTGAATTTAATCTTCTCCATGCTGTGAGACAAGGCAGGCTAATATAATACATTAACTTAGCTGACACAGTTAACTAGCTCTGTGTATACAGATACTGCATTATATTAACACGTCATAAATACAACATACACCGCATACAGATACTATGAACAAAGTTTTTAGAAGTTCCTCCAGGTTGAGACAGAGAGATGAGTTTTTGATGAGTTCGTCCGCACTAATAAAAGAGTTGACACATTTCAACTTTTCGACACACAAAATCCTTCAACTTGTTCAATGTCACCATGTCTATGTAGTTCAACCTCAACAAAATTACAGAAATCTTTTAGCTCTTTAATTCCATTATCCCAGTTTCAAAAGCTATGTCGTAAGTTGAGTCTGTGTCTGACTGAAAGCTGTAACACAACCAAAATGCATGCATAGTAATGAGAAGATCAGCAACAATAAAAAATCATAAAAAATTTAGCTGACCTATCATGGTCATCTAAATTGAAACCGCAGGTTAAACAACAAAGTAGGTACTTACGTGACGTGGTTCTTGACCTCATTTTTGTCATTTTAAATATTATTAACTTTTATCATGCCAATAAAACTCACCGTTTACCTGCTGATTAATATGATACATTCAATTTACATTTGTTACTATACTATACGTATTCTATGGAATGATAATACTGGTAAATTGCAAGCAATTACATACTTAAGAATTTCGTTTCTGTTTCTGTTACATTACAAAAAAAATTAAGAGAATTAATGATTGCTTTCTTAATTTGTTTTGGTTTGATTTTGTGTTTAGTTTAGATTGTCAAAACTTATATTTATTCTCTAGGCATGCATCATTGTATTGATGCCACTAACGTATGCATTTACACAATTACACAGTACATAATTGCAGTAATCGCATCGAATAAAAAAGCCATAGTTAATGCCAACCTCTTGGGAATACAATAATACAAGTAAACAGTCAAAAAAGGAGCAGACTCTGTCAATAGCTTCCTTATTATTCTCCTTATTGCTTGTGCCAATCATTGTTTCTTCGACTGGGAAATCAAAAAGTGGGCAGCTTCCAGTGGGAAAAGTGAGAAACAAAAGGTCAAGTGGGTGGGAAAATGGGAAATCAAAAAATGGGGGGAGATGAAACAATGAAAATGAAACAAAAAGTATAAAAACTGTTATAAAAACTGAAATATCAACTTCTATCTTCAAATATACCCATAAAAATGTGCCGTTAGCTTGCTAGTTGTTTTGGCTGTTTATACCATAGATATACTAAATAGTATAATAGTGGAAGAATAGGCGCGCATTATCGTATCCTCCCTGTGTTACGAGTTGAGCTTCCTTCAATCGCCAGATTTGACTGAAAATACATTAATATGTAGCGACAATTTTTGCCGCTAACTTCCTCCAATTGTACACTATGCGTGTATTAAGCTACGACCAAAAAAATTTCTCAATGCGTGTCTCCCTATGGAAGTCTTTGGTATAAACCTACATAATGTTCATATTTTATTATTATATTTTCTAGCAGTTAATTAACTTAAAATTGAATGTAATCATGAAGAGAGAATGCAGAATGCTTTTTAATGCGTTACTCTTTTAAAACCTGTAAAAGTACTGGATTTTGACAGTTATCAGTTATCACCTTTTGTTTCATTTCCCATAGCGTTCATTCATTTCTTGGAAATTTCCCACTTTTCCCAGTGCTTACCAAAATGGTGGTGGGAAATGGGAAAATCCGAAACTATCTGCCCTTACAGCCCCATAAACAAAGAAGTTCGTAATGTTTTATTAGTTGGAATTTATTTGCATATGAATTATTCTGTAGTGATATTGTAGTCCTGCTTGTAGTGTACGTAATATTTAATTCTCAATGATCAATTTCATACCACCTACCTTATATGTGCCAAAATCTCAAAAAGTATAGCATCGAGTAGGTAGGTACTTCACACAAATTGTTAATAGCCGATTTACAAGCATAATTCTGACTGTAGTTTTGTTTACAGAGACGTTGCAAAATTAATTTTATTGGTTTACACATCAATTCAAATATTTAGCAATAATATTATCAGCATTACGCCTAAGCTCTTAGGGACTGACAACTGAATGCTCAATTACGAGGACACTGTACAATGCTGTATTTAATATTTAGACAATTGTCGCATGTGAGTTACCTTTTCTGGAAAAGTTTTAAAGTTAAGTATACGTAAAGGTTTTTAAGTAATTTTCATTGCAATATTTGCAGTGTTGCAGTTATGAAGAACAATAAAATCAAGGTCATTTTCGTCCCCTAGCATTTTACATAAACGTTATTCCTTCTCATTCACATGAGAGAGACATCTGATATAACATACAACAGCATGACTGATTCACCTGTTATGGTACTTAATATTTTGCACGCATGCTGAATAGCATGCAATAGACAATAACCGTGAGAGTTCATACTTCTCCACATCGTTTTCATAGATGTGTTTAGTAATATTACTCCAAACTTTAAGCACTACTCAACAATAAGTATCTAATTTAAAATCTAAAGAATCCCATCATAATATTATAATAAAACTTTGTTCTGCTTTCAACCGTATTTTTTTCCGAAGAAAATTATTGTCTCTCGCCCCAATTAATACCTGTTTTTCCTTTTCTTTTTATGAGATTTTTACTACGATGAAAAGCATTACCTTGCAATATATCCCTTGGAATTCATTTGTTAATAAAAGTCCGTGTTTTCTAAGTTTACCACAATTGTAATTAATGTGCAATACAATGGTGATTCAATTTACGCTTTTTAGACAATTAAACCAAAAAAATTATCACAACTTTTAGAACATTCCACACAATTTTACATTTATGTTATTATTTGTGAAACTGTGTACGTTGTACGTAGTCATTGTAAGTAGCCCACCACGTTATTGCCAAACTGCTTTCTTAAATCGAAACGGATTACTCCTGGCACCTTTTTCTTTTAAGAAACAGACATAATAATACAACGACCCGACTCCCGTTTACTCTTTCATTACCCCAATTTTATATTTTTGCTAAGGTTATATATATCTATGTTGTTGGTATGTTGCATGCAGGTGATTATTACGACGAATACTGGTGCCCAGTCTGCCCAATTTTCGAAATTACCACAAGCCACAATGCACGCTTGCTTGTAGAGCATTATGGTACTTGTGAAGGATAATGGTGTACGTTATTAGTATTAGGGATGCTAAGAATTTGGAGTTGTGTAAATGTAGTTTTACGTTCCTTACGTGTTTCATTTATGTAGTTATATGGAAAATGAAATGCACGAAAGTTTAAAGTGCTCTTACATGTAATTCGGATAATATCTACGTAAATATCTTGCGTTTATAGCCTGAAGATACACATTATATAAGATAATGTCAAGGTTCCCGTATTACATTACAACGGGAAATCTCAGATCTTCACGTTTCTTCCCTGTATTGTCAATTCATAATAACCACTACTGTGTGGGCTGATATAAATTAGGTATATATACTATGTACATGTGCAGGATTTTGAATGTAGGATAAGTGCGTATAGCGGACATGTGCGATCGTGGACAAATGCGACCGCATAAGGCGAGAAGGGACAAGTGATTGCCCCTTACTATAGTTACTTATCGTGTACACTTATACGTGTACAATAAGTAGGTACCTATGTACTTACGTACTTATGTATGTAGTTCTTAGTAAATAATATGTGCTTACACATACGCACACAGCAACGCAGGGTACAGACAGACACTAACATCCTATCCAAACCCTGCCAAAAAGGGCGATTGTCTACAAGGCCGTATTTAGAATTCAGTTTCGGTGGTGGGACAAAGCCAAGCACATTTTATTACGATAGTTTCGAATTCTCTAATTCGCGCATATCGCGAAAATTTTTGCGGTTTTAGCCGAAAAGTTGATGAAAGAATGTCATTTCATTTTGCTCATTCTCTTTTCTCGACATTTCAGGGGAGGGGGGAAAGCCCCATGTGATCGCACATGTCCGTGATCGCTTATGCCCGCTGAATGCACTTGTCCTAATAACCATGATTTTCAAGTAGGTACAGAAGGTTTTGAAGACATATATACAGCTCAGACTCAGAAGTTGATGAAAAGCTGCTTAGGTAGTTAAGATGTCATGTCACTGTCATAGTTGTCGGCTTGGATTTAAATATTACAGGGAAACTTAAGAAATCAAAGCTTTGATGTTAAGTTTGGATTTATTTTAAGATTAATCCTTCGGTATCTTTCAACACATCGGTATCCATATACCGATTATACACACGTGTTTAGCTTCTAGACTGTAGGCAGAAGCACCGTCAGTTTAAAAACGAAAATGAAACGTTAAAAGTGTAATTATTTGGAACTCATTTATGATTATTTATTTAGCATGTTATTATTGTTTGCAATAAATATAAGAAGAGTTACGTAGTGTACCCTTTTGGCCTTAATTACATTATTAGACTGATCGAACGGATAACTGTGTCTACTGCCATTGCCTTCTATCATATCTAAAATTGAATGTTATTGTGATTTTCAGCTGTAGAGAGAAATTCAGGCAATGCATTAATAATGACAATAAAATTAGTATTAAGTGCTACATACGCGGTAGAAAGCAGATAGTAAGCTATTTAGCGCACTTAACATTTTCATGTTCATATGCATAGTTAATGTCTGTTGATAGAATGCTGTGCCGTCTGTTTACTAAATACGGCATTATGCAATGGCTTCCGGTATAACTTCTATTAAAATTGCATTTTTATGCCTAACTATTTAGAAAATATTTTTCAAAATTACCTGAAAGTGAAAATTAGCTGAAAGTAATCATTTTTAGGCTCTATTAAAATACTTGTGAAATAGTACTTGGGCGTGGGTAGTGACGATAGGGCATGTTCTTTGCTTGGTGAAAGTTATGATAAGGGAAGTTTGTAGTTCTTCGTTGTGTAATATTGTTAGAGCTCACTTGTTACAGTTAGTTTTATTTTAACCTTTTTTTTTGTCGCTTATTCTGGGAATTTTGTGAATGACCGAATGTGAAAGAATGACACTAGCTGTATATCATTTATACAAAGTTAGTAGCTTCATACACATTAGTTTTTTAAATTACCTCTATGAATGATCATGCTCCATGAAGCAGGACGTCGCGTCGGGTTGTATCAACTACAGCTAATTATTACATATATGACGAAACTCCTGAACTGCATTTCTCAGGAAATCTTTGAACTATTTGCGTGGACAACTTTTTGTTTAATAAAATATGATAAATTCTAATGATTAGTCTGGTCCGTTTTGTAATTAATGAAATAATTCTTTGTTCTGTAGTAGTACGTTGTGCATTCTGTTATGCTGCTGCTCTAATTATTGCAGTAATGGCCTAGTTTATCAATTTTCAAAAGTTCTTTAGGGGAATAAATTCTTCAGTGATTGTCCCCCACAACAGATAAGAAGGCTTTTATAAAATAGCTAAATTAACTATGCACTAGAAATAAACATAGGGAAATATATCACACCCCCAGCTATTATATTTCGTTAATTACTTGTATATTTTAGTTTTATATACTGTTACTTACATCATAGTTAGGTGGTACCTACTTGTGAGTATTGATGTTTGCAGAGTGTGAAGAGCTATAAGTATTTTAATAGCGATAAACGCATCCTTTTATTGTTCAAGTGTTTTCAGGCAGTCAAACTGAAAAACTTTGTAGGTCAAGACATTAATAATACCTAAGTACGAAGGTAGTCCAATTGAGAATACTTCCGGAATAGTGGATCCACATAAGCCCTAAATCCTAAATCCAATTTCTCATTCGCACATAATATAAACACATGCTTCCATCAGTTGGACGATTTCGCACGTATCCATGCAGTTGCAGAGCCAAACAGAAACAGATTTATCCCTTAGCCAAATGTTTGGCAGCTTCTCAATGCAGAAATATCAATTTTCAAGCTAGCAACTATGAAAGCGTATCCTAGTAAAAATACATAGATAGCTGTAGAGAAAAAATAAATAATTACATGACTGAAATTCATTTTCTTAATTTCCTTGTTCTGCTGTGATGTTCTATTTAAGTGATGCATCTCACTCAAGGACTAGTCTTTTGGAATCTGTACCGTCTCTTAAGTATTTTCAACTTTGCATGTTGAAATGCTTGCTCTATTATTTAATATCACTGATATTTATAAACAAAGTTCAGAGCACTTGAATGATTTCAATTACGATGTAAATATGGCAAGTAAACAGAATAAGTAGTAAGTAGAATCTTTATCTTCCTCGGATGTGCACTCACTGCACTGGAGGGACTGGATGAATAGTGCTAAACAAATAACACAGATGCAGGTGTGCATATACTGCGCTTACCATATAGCTCAGTCCTATTGTAATTATATACTATCTATTTGAATTCGAAGTAAAATAATTGAGACGATGAGATATCATATTTTCAAAGTAATTCAATGTTCAGTATACCATTCTGGGTTGCAAATATCTGAAACCACCTTTTAGGAAAACAATCAAGTTGTGCGGGAAGGCATGATCTTCTTTTCTTTGATCGGGTTTAATGTACCGTTGAAAATATTCAATTTCTGTTTCTCGGAATCCGGAAATATGTTTGAAAATCTGGGCTTTATGAATCTATTCATTGTGAAAGCTTAAAGATGCACGACCGTTATGATCAGTATAGTCCCCAAAGGCATTTATTACTAATAATATAGGATTTCGGTAGATTGTATAATATATGTGGAAGGTTAATAAATTCATTGTTATACAACGAAAACCCGGAATTTTTCTAGTTTCCTTTGATGCGATGGAAGTAGTGTGTAGTCAAGTTGCAAAAGCTAAAATATATAGACCTGTAATTTTGCGTTGCTTAATATCCTTCTTATTCAGCAGTGCCCCACTTATAGCACATCTACTAGCTCGCCCTTTAAAACCTGGGATTGGTGGATCGTTAATGTGAATAGCAATCCTGTTAAAGCTAATAATATTTATTCATTTCTCTTCTCTATTTTCCAGGTATATGACAGTTTCGTGGAGAGCCGGCAATGTGGAATGCAAGATTTTCAAGTTTGCCCAAATGTTTAGTCTCTACTTGTCTACATTTATAATGGTGCTTATTGGAGTGGACAGATTTATTGGTAAGATTTAAAAATTGAGTTCGCAACTCCAATTTCGTATTTTCGTTAAAGTGAAATTGGTGATACATAAATAATGATATTTAGTTTCAATTTGGCAGAAATTATAAATGCAAATGGGAACTGAGAAACAGCTTTTCCGATTTGAAACAGTTTCACAGTTCCCATTTTCAGTTACGGAAAATGACAAGTCGTTTTTGTCGAATAATTTGTCTCCGCCCATTCTCGATGAACTCAGTCTGACATTAAATTTTTCGTTGAGTAAATCAACTAAAAAGTGGAAAACTTCGCTTTGCAGAAGTGTAAATAAGATGAGGTCAGAACTTCAGAAGTCATAATAATCTCATAAAGTATTAGGATCATGTTTTACTGTTCCTATATTATTTACTAAAGATTGTTCTTTATTGTTTCACTGGTACTGGGAGGAGGGTGGGTATTATTTTCAATTAAGTGGAGAACTACGTTTCGGAACAGAAGCATTTGTCCTCATTGGAGCCAGAAGCAGACAAGTCGAAAAACACTTTCCCTACTACATAATAAGATCCAGGATAAGGATGAATAGGATACATAATAGGATACATAAAGGACGCCCTGGGCTGCCAGTAGCACAAGTGAAGTGGCACGCTAGGATTCTCTTTTTACGAGTGTATATATAGAATTATAGAGTACCTACACTGGTGCAAGTGGGGCGCAATGCATTAGTGCTGCAAATAAGTAGCCAGCTATATTTTCTGCGAGTATAAATTCGTAATGTAGCTGTGAGAATCTCACTCAGATCACATCCCATTGTGCGTGTGTCATGTTTATGTAGCAGTAAGTTCTCTCCCTATTTTTTTGCTACAATTCTTTTGCTATTATACTATAATGATTCCTTAGACAGTTGTCATTCCAAAAATAACTAGTCATAACTCTGGGTCATAAAAATTACTTAGATGATTCCAAATGCCATGTTCACTGTCATAAATGCTGTAATGGAATCACAGTCCATTAATAGAACATTTACATTGAGCTTAATATATGCATTTCAATGAATACAATAAACTTTTACTTTTCAAAGACGTTCACCCACTTTATAACTGTGAACCGTTCCATTTTCACTATATATTTGACCCTGGGATTAGAATTCTGCACAATAATCTATGGACGCCTTCAGCATAATATCGTTGTTTGTGGACAAACAGAAGCCAGCAGCCTTCTTTTCTTCGTCTGTTTTTTCTCGGGTATTTGTGAAAGAAATGACTTGTGAACATCAGTGATGTTTCAAGGATAAACCGAAATTGGATATCTGATCGAATATAAATAGAGCACTGCTTACACTTTTCAATTGGGGTTTCGATAGTGCGCTGCATGATTTCTATTTCTATTCTGAAATCCCTTCTTGTCAATTATCTTTTCTATCACGAAATCGAATCGTATAAGCTGTCAGTACACAAAAGTATAAATTCATTTCCAAATTCCTAACTAGCTTTAAAAGTTATAGCTCCAGAATGTGATGTGCATTGAAAGATAGAAAACATTCTGTCAAAAGTTCAGTATAGCAAAGATAAGACATGGAGAAAACGATTTAAGGATCTATGATCATATCTTTATAGTATAGAGATTAGAGACAAACATAGGCAAGACACAACTCCAACACGCTAGACAAAAATAGAATAGAATTTAATATTTATTCAGTACGATGCACTGCGCACTGCTTTCCTGGAAAGAAAGTTATAGGAGGAAGCACCAGGCACGTTTATTTGTTGTTTATAAAAATATTTGTTTGTAGGGAACGTATTTCTATCGATGATACCCATTTCACTGACCGTTTTTTATGTAAGATAAAGTTTGTAAGATATTCTATAATGATTTACGATGTCTCGCGTGTTCACATTGACTATTGATTCTCTAGTGTAGAGTGTAGCCTTTGTAAAAATTACAAGGTCCCAATGCCAAACTCATAACATTGAACTAGGCTGGTCGCCAAGTCATAAGCCACAATTTAAAATCCTGGCAGAATCTTGACACAATACGTAAAAGGTTACCACGTAAGTAAACATCATCTCGGCTCGGCACGACACACGGCACAATATTATAACTTTGTAAGATTTAATTATGCAGTAGCAGTATTTGCAGATACAAGTGGCTCTATAGAAATGATGTCATGTATAGGCATAGACTAACGCTTCTGTTTATCATGCTACTGTACAGAAGGATGAGGATTTTAGCCTATATTTTGCAAAAGGAAAATAATATCCAGAAAAAAATACTAAATTGAGGGTGTTGAAGGAAGTGCTGCATAAAACCAAGCTATTACAGTACAGACAGTGAGACAGTACAGAGTAATAATATTACACATGTATAGCAATTTAGATTTTATAGATAGTTTGGAAGTGGCAAAAAGTACCTAGCTAAAAACTTACCTGACCGATTACTACCAATATAATAATAAAATATATCAAGGTCAAATTAATATATAGACAAAGACTTAATACACACTGGTTTTTGTTTTTTAGCTGTCAAGTATCCATTAAAATCCATGAGAAAAGGACTGTGTTTTCGACTTATAGCTCTGTGCTGGACACTGAGCGCAATTTTGAGTCTCCCTCAGGTAAGAATGCTCTATTCTTTGTTTTTTAAGCGACTAAAATTTTATGATACGTACGTACGCACTACGCGTAGCCACAAATGAATAAAATAATAAAATTCTCTCTGATCATGTATCATTGCTTTGATCGTAAAATGTACACTGCATTGTGTAATTTCGGGATTTTGGTTTAATGAATGAGTACTTGCTATATGTATGTCCACATCTCATGTACATGCTAGACTTTTGCAAACCGAACAGTTGTTAAAAGTTTGAAATAAGTACTGTGGTACCTATATATACTTGTGTCATTTATTAGTATACACATATCATATAATATGCATGTACTTCAGTCATAGGAATCTATATATGTATTGTTTGTGATGCATTGCAATTGTTATAATTGTTTTTCCCACATCATCAAACAATTTTCGTAACGATTTTCCTTCTCTTTTCTAATAATTTTTGATGTCTACAATATGGAAAAAAAATCCGATGCTTGCCAGATTTCTCTGTTGTTTTTTTCGAGGGAAAGTACTGTTTCAATTTTGTTTTCTATAATTTTATATACTTTATAATGTTTTTATAAATAACAACTTTGCTAATTTACTTTTAAAGTTAGGTGACCTTGCGAGTTTACTGATTGTGAACAACGCGCAACGGTAGATCAAAGATTTTGCTTAATTCCTTGCTTATTGGATTCAACTCTGAATCTGTGATTTGGAGCAAATGAGAAACTGTTCTCCATGATATTATTTCTATGTACTATATCAGCGATGAAGATGGACATATAGATGTGCTTATTTATGTATCACGGATGACTTAAGTTTTCCGATGACATGACATGTG
Organism: Tomocerus minor; assembly: GCA_009936455.2. Taxonomy (NCBI): domain Eukaryota; kingdom Metazoa; phylum Arthropoda; class Collembola; order Entomobryomorpha; family Tomoceridae; genus Tomocerus; species Tomocerus minor. The sequence goes on from JAAAYG020013185.1 coordinate 13,355, forward strand.
AAGAATTATGTTTCAAATAATATCTACGTACATTGTATTTGAGTTTTTATGCTGTTCTGTGGGAACAGGTTGAAATTACTTTTATAAATGCAATTGCGCGTATTGCTTATATGCCGAATTCAAACTGGCTGATATTATTGCAATATAAATGTGCGAAAAGCAAGTGCCATTCACACACGTACTCAACTGTTAATTAGCGTTTGTGAAGGCTAAGAAAATTGTGCGGTTAGACTGAATTCTTCCTTATGCTATTATTACTATCAAAAAATTCTTGTTATTGTACTGTTACCTTTGCATATTCAGTATCTTAACACATACATATTCATACTGATACATGCATGCATTTAATTAGGTGTGTAAATATGCATACGTGTCTATATATATACAATGAAATTAAGATATTGATTATGCTTTAAGAGGGTGGAGTATTTTAATTTATCAGTAGGAAGCTATATAATTATTATCAATCAGTCATTTTCATTAGAATTGCATGGTGTAACTTTCTATATTTGTATCATATTTATATCATGATGATATTCTTATTATGACCATACTTTATTAAAGTTAATTCATCAAAATAAGCATTCATAAAGCATGTTAACTTAATAACTAAGCATGGTTAATTTACAAAGTTCATATTATTAATCAAGCATGGAAAGCTATTGCTAAAATATAGAACCGGAGCCGAGTCAGTATAGTGATATGCACTTAGGAACACTGCATATTAAAAGAAAATTTTTTTGCAATCCATAATGCATGGGATTCTCGAAAAATTGCAAAAGATAACGTAATAACACAATAATCAGGATCCAGCACTAATCATTTTGCAAAATTGCAACCTGCTAATAGTATTATTATTAGCAATTTTTTCGCAAAATATGGAAATGCTTACTGCTCGGGTGAATTCATCAACTCTTTGCATGTATAAATATTGCGATCATTGTAAAATCATACAGTAGCTTTCCTATATGTTGTGCTGCTGTGTTGATGGATGGATCGTTGATTAATTAATTAAAGACATGACTACACCGAATGTCATATAACATCATGGATATTGTTATCCCATGCATCAAAAATAAAGTTCCCCAGATCATGTTACCATTATTGTTTTAATTCTGTGTAAATCCATTTATTTTACGCTCCAGAAGAACGACGTAAATTCAGCAAGCTAAATTAATTACTCCCGAATTGTTTCGGAGACACCTGAGATATAATTTGTGTACAGCATACTCTCAAAGGCTGGATTGGTGCACTGTGTACTACGTATTACAAACCAAATTAAAGCAAAGCTCTCCATAACAAGTCTTCCTTGTACTATTCTTTGACGCATTAAAGGCGAATTTCGCTGTTGAATTGTCAATATAGAAAACATTAATCAGGTTCACTGCCTGAATCAACTTAATGATCAATATGCCAGCATAGATATAGGATGCAAATGTGTTCACACATTCTTTAAAGCCTGACATCGATGATACTAAGCATAATTGGAATTCCGATTTCAAATGTATAGGTATCATCATTTGGATACCATCATATTATATACAGAGCTCAGGGAAATGGTATGGTAAGACGAATGCACACAGCAATTTTTTCTTTTTTTACTTTTTAAGTAGTTGCATTTGAGTGCAGCAATATTTTTAAATAAAATTAACATAGTAGCATATAAAAGGTTTGTACAGAATATTATTAGCCATTAAAACGTGTTTATTTCTGTCACTGTGTCTGTGCATAAAATATTCACAAAAACGTACTTATTTTTGCAGTGAAACAAGTAGTGTGTGAATCAGTTATCCAGTTAAATCCAGTAAAGTTCTTTTGTTGGTCAGTCAGATACATAATATGCAGTCTCTTCTGCCATCGAGTTAGTAATTTATTATAAAACTTATTCATAGTATTATTAATTCAAAGGATACAACAGTTTGTTGTCTTGTGTCCACTTTGATAATGCAACAAAAAAATAGTGGCATAAACCGGTTTTCTTTTTATACTATAGTGTCCATTGTTTCCAGCAGTAATTTATGCATGCAAGAAAATACTAGCACTTTTTTCCCACATTTTAATTTATTGCAAAAAATAAGCATGACTTGCTTATTTTTTGCAATATATATTGCTACAATATACTGGAGCAATATATATTTTATAAATATATATTGCTCCAGTATATTGTACTGTACTGTGTAAGTGCTGCTAGTCATGTGATTTACTCAACTGTGCCCCATAGGCATTTCTCCAGTATATGCAAACTAGATATTTAAATGCTGTACATGTGTAGGCGATTTACTTTACTGTTCGTAATATTATATAACATCTAATAATATTATTTACTTGTAAATGATTGTCCAGATAAGTACATGTAATTTACTTTTAAATTGGGATTCGATTCTGAACACGATTACCATTTATCCAAACGGATTGTCGTACTTTTTACCTAAGCTGCGTATTGGGCATAAATATTGATGACGATGTTACACTAACTTATACTAATGTTACATAGTCAAAATTAAATTTTTGTCACAAATCTAAAACTTTCTAAGCATAAAGAAATTCAATAAAATTCTAATAATACCAACGCTATGAAGATTTTAGAGGCAAATGAAAGCAAGAGCCGAAAGGTCTATATATACCTCTAGAATCAATGTTACCTTTTTAGATTCCATTTTGTAAGGAAGTTTATAAAAGTTTCATTTGATTGTTGTATCAGTGAGTTGTATACAATGCAAAAAGTGTTAGCACTTATAGAAGTGTGTAGGAAAAAGTAGTAATTATTATTAGTTTTAATGATATTGTATATAATACGAGTGTATAGCATTGTGATTTTATCATATTTAATCATGATGGAATTTCGCAACGTAGAAAACGGTACCAGCTAAATATTAGTCTCCAGTAAAAAAAAATGGTTAAAAGATTATTGGCTGTGCAATACTGTGAGAAATGTCTGTGAAAATCTTGTAATTAAGTAGGTGCATGGATAATAGGTAACTTTTGAAAAAACTAAATTCATGAAAGCTGGGTAACATGTGTAAAATTAGATTTTCCGAAGGCATTGAGGCTAGTAAGCGAAGTGAGGAAGATTCAAAGCATATGAAGTGGAAATGTATTGGGAACATAATAATTTTGCGCATAAAGAAATGTGTAATATTATTAGGGAGATAGAATTTGCGATTCACGAGCATGAATTCTCGTTCCTGGTTATTCTCTCGTAGTCAGTTAGATTTATATCTTTTAGTTATATGTAAGAGTATTGAGAGATGGTTGTATAGTATGTGCGTTTGTATGCTGTGTGCTTGATACTTCGCTTTTGTTAAAAAGAGTTCGCTAACTATGGCATAAAAACTAAGTTGCTGGCAAGTATACCTATACGTATAAGTAATTTTTGCAGTTCTCATGGAAAACACAAACAAGTTGTTAACTAACTGAGATAGGCTAAAACTTAGTAGCTGTGAAGTTGAAGCTGAGCATTTATCATCATATCTTATTCAGGAATTTATATAAAACAAACTGTTCATAGAGAGACTTGAAGTTTTTTCAATTCAAATCTATGTCTGCCCTATCGTCAATGTATACAGACTTATAGTATAGCCATTGAAGCTTTCCCAACTTTTTGAGGAGTTGTTTTTCCTGTGTACTTGTTATGGCACATAAATAATCGTAATCCCCAACTTTAGTTTCGTTAACATAGGTAACTTATCTGTTCGTGCCAAAGGGCAGAGCAATTCGTGGTGTGGAATATTCTATTAGTCGTATTAGGCACTATTATATATACTCTCATTCTATAAAATGTGTAGAGCATACACAAATAAGATTATGAGGATTACATGTGTAGAGGCACTATATTATGCTGATGTGTACTCTTTGTCCATGTCGATCTATGTAGACTACATCTTTCTTTCTTCCTTTTTATCTTTGTGGACAACTGACCTTAAAATAGTCAGCATTTTCCTCCCCTCTTGGGAAGAAGAGAACTAAGTGCCATTATAAAATATTCCACTTCGTATAAATCTGACTTGCCCATTCTTCTCGTCGCGATTCACTCTGTGCCAACTTTGCCTCAACTTTTTTCATAGATAGTAAACGACAAAAAATCCTCCTGAACTCATCTGTACAGTACAGCGAATTTTTCTATGAATTTATACCACTCTCTCTCTATAGAGTCATTTTATATAAATGATTCCATATCTACCAATCATTTATTTTTTATGCTAGACATAACAGTAATGTTTATCGACATTCCCTCAACATGTGCTTTGCTTGACCTTTTCATAGTATTTCTAAAGTCTCCAAGAGTTTTTTAAAGTGGTCACCGCCTTTTTATACAAAAAGACATGTCTGCAGGCTTCAGTCTTATAAAAGATTAAGATTTACAAAGATTAAGGTTACACAAGTTAAGGAAATGGGATTATCTAAATGACGCATCTTCAAAAACAGACAGAAATAATTCGTATAAGCCAAACATAAAGCGGTAGTTTTCGTTTTCGTTTACCTGTTAGTATTGTCGACATTGTCGTGACTTACTAGTCCGTTTTAGCAACAGATATTTTAAATTAATTCTTTTTCCTACGATAATTTTGTTACATAATTTTATCTACATGCATGTAGAATTCTTGCTTTTTCACATATTACAAAATGTTGCCAATGATTTAGAAAATATATTGTGCAAGATTCATTGATCCTTGGTAATAACTACGCGCATCCAAGTTGAATACGTTTTACTATCATCACAGACGTAGATCACAAGGTGGCATAAAAAAAATCAGAATGAAAGGCTCTGATTATAAGTACTAAGTAGTTGCTTGTAAGCTTTGCCCAGCAGACACATTACTGACATTACTAGCGGATTATATACATATGATCAAGGAGCCTGGACTCCTGAAGTTGTAATTCTACGACATCGTTTTCTATGACACTGTGATATAATATAGCATCAACAGTTGACAGGATTCATATTGATTATGGTTCTTGGAATCTTACAACGCTTCGGACTCTTTATGTAGGTATTCATTTAGTATTCATAATATAACATTGAGTAATAAACGTGCCGAATCTTATTGCATATACTTTTCCCTCAACTTACTTCTCCGTGTGCCTGAACAAAGTAAGAACCAAAGAATATCCTGTATATGTTCTGAAAGAGGTTGTCAAAGTAAATTCCTCAGCAACATCCCACTTTTAAATCTCATTTTATCATCTGTAAATATTCTGTGAAAGATCCTTAGGGAAATATTAGTGAATGAATTTTGCAGGAATAAAAATATTCAGTATATTTAACTGGGATTTTTTCTGAGGATTGCCGCTGTTGGTTTATACAAAAGAGATCTTATTCCCTATCCTGCTCTTTAATGAAAATTCTAAAGTTTACTGATGGCGAGTACAAAAGAGTGCTAGATGCGGCAATTCAAATAAAAACTTTTTACTCCATGAAGACAATGAAGTTGGATCTAAGCTGAATACAGTCATCATAGTAGTAGTGGTGATAGAAAATAGATTGTCTTGATATAAATATACTTTGCTTCGTTGCGAAGGCATGTGGAAGTAGGGAAAGAAGAACTTAACATAAATGAAATATAATATCCACTTTTTCAGTCATCATCAGCGAGGACAAGGGATTTGCTACAAACAAATCATCCGACCTGTAGGAAAGCGATGAAAAAGTAGATAAAATGTTAAATTGCATGTAGAAACACAATAGGTGGAATATATTAAATTCTAGCCATGTCTCTTCTGTCTGTAGTCTGCTGTGTTTGGGTGGTTTCGGTTTACCTCTCTCTAGACACTCATTTATCAAAAAAGATATCGAGTCGCAAAATCGTATTTTAGTATGAATGAAAAGAGTTAAAGTGGCACTAAAAGTGAGGACTAAGGACGGAGCGCACAGAAGCATTACAAATCACAATCAATATAATATAACACGACGATTTGATGTCTAGATTAATATTCTGTATCGGCAGCAATAACATTTTAATTCAACCTCCACAAGTTCTAAACTTTTCTCATTTTACTACAAACTAGATGCTAATACTGTATAATTAAACGGTTGCGTGAGGACAGGTATTTATGTTTCAGGTTAGCGATTCTATATTACATTGCATTGCCTCAATGATTAAGCTGTCTCTGTGTCTCGTGTTTAGGAATTTGTTATACAGGAAAGCGGCATGGCTCAGCTTACCAATCCCTTTTCAATTGAATACCCAACATGCAAATAAAACACAATCAGGATAAAATGGAAGGTTACCGAAGACAATTATTATTAATAACATGTTTGACTGGAGCGCAGTGTTATGTATCCTCATACATACTGGGTACCTCAGAAGTCTGAGAATTGTGCAGGATTTGTATAAATATTTGATCTATCCCCTTCCCCACAGAACAATATACATGTAAACTTATAATTGAAACTGTGGTAGTGGTTACCACACATAACACATGCTCGTCGTCGGTATCGTAAACTTGTCAAGAGTTTCAATCAAATACTGTAACTGAAGTTTAGATTTTTCTAAGTTTTAAAAGAAGTTAAATGTAAAATAAACTTATTACAAAATTACGGCAAAACGCTTGACTATCTTTGTTGATCCACCCTGTATGGTGTATGTATCAACGACTAGTACTGTTGCATGCACGTGCTTATGAAAATGTTAACCCAAACCGTATCACCTGCCATTTTCATTGATAACAATTGTCCTAATGCAATTCATACAATTCCTTCCTAATCCACTCTGTTTTGAGGAAATACTTGAATTTTACATGTTAGTTATTAGTTACTAGAGATTAGCATCGTAGACAAAAATGCAGACGCTGTAGGTGGTATCTATTTTACGCTCTGTTAGTGTACACAGCAGTTTCTATGAACATAAATTACAAATCATGTTATAGTGAAATCTGCATTTGAAAAGTTTTGATAATAACTTTGCTACTTTTAGAAAGCTTCAGTCGTAACTAACATTAAGTTTACACAACATTTCAAGCTTGTAAATCTGTAAATGCTAAAGCGTGGGTGGCCAAAATTGCCTATTCAAATCTATTTTTCTTGTACAGCCTTAGCATTCTGGTATATATACGTAATATGTGCGTAGATGCTTACAGACACGTGTCCCTCATAAATTGAATTTATATTAGAAATAGCAACCGAATTAAATCCCAGTTCGCAGCTAAAGGAAGAATGCTACAAGGTTGCATCAACAGATAGCTGTCCATCTTCTGTGGTTGTAACATTTCATTAAGTGAAAACAAATCTAACCGAGTGAAAGGATTCCAGAATATTAAGACTGACATTCGTTAATAATGGCATGCAAAAACGTTTATCTGTTAATAAAAGTTCTTTCAAATGCATAAGTAGGTATTTTCTTTTTCTATATTGAAATTTTGACATGTAAGTTAAAAAGCAAATTAAAGTTTCGATTTGGGGAGTAATACTTTTGCCTATATTTGACAATGGCACACTATAAAGTAAATCACATGACATAGGAAATGTTTTCATAATAATATAGGTATCTTAACAAGATACGTTTGCAGGGTGCACTATATATATACATGTTTCAATCGGCTTTATTCAAGAAACTGTTAGTTATTACTGGAAAAGAACTATTTCTCAGAATAAACTTGAATTGAATGTTATGCGGGTCTAATGAACCCACGCATGTCTTTGAAAGATTTGTCGAACTCGGAATTTGCCTACCTGTATTATTATGTTAATAGCTTTTTGAGTGACTCTATTTACAGATTGTGTTATGAAGTTCTAACATTTCTTATAAGCACTCTTTAAATATGAACTTTGAATATGCTGATTATTATAATATAACCGTGAACTGTGGCTTCCGTGATACGCAGTCAACTCACCGTTGTGTTTGGGAAGTTTGTTTGAGAAGTAGTGATGCGCAGTTAACTTTCCCAAAGATCCCATTCCATCCTTCAGTAGCATGACAGTGTTATTTACTTTGTCATGCTAATTTCCAGCGACAGTAAAATAGTGGTGAAACAGTATCGCCATTTGCCAGTGTACGAAATACAATTTACCACTTACCAGTGGTAAATGGTTTTTAATGTAGATTGCGTTAAATACCACTAGCCCTATTTTGGTGTTTAATGGCCAGAAATGACAAAATGCGGTAAAAATAGCTTTTTAAGTTGAAGAAATTAGATTACATAATAGTGAGTGCATTATTTCAATAATTGATTTCAAAAAAACGCTGAGACAATACTCAGTAATATTTGATAATTTGATATCCACCAGTTTATGGCATTTTTACCCTTAAAGTGCATTTATACCATTAAAAGGCATTTATACCATTAAAAGGCATTTTACCCTTAAAGTACATTTATACCATTAAAATGCATTTTTATCCTTAAAGCGCATTTTTACCAGTAATATCCAAAAGTGGTTTTTAAGGTACACTGAGTATCCCAATCCAGTAGGACATGTCCCTGGAAAACTGTCTTTGTACAGTAGAAAATGAATGTGAACGTGACTGACGCGACGCTAAAACTAAATCATAACCTAGAATTAATATGTAATAGTGACCTACATCTACGTGCAGTTCAATAATGAGGAAAATCATCTTTTAGTTGCTAATTAGGACCTATAGGCATAACAAATATGCCAGCTTAAGAAGAGACGGCCCTAATTCTTAGGGTATGAGTGCTAGTGGTAGGCAGAAACTAGTGGTTTATGCACGCTTCTGACTTGCAATTTATTGCTAGTATACATATTGAGCTAATTAATTAAATGCCAAGCCTCATGTAAGTCATGTATTACATTTGGAATAGTAACGTATTAGAAAATACAATACATGCGGCAAACCTCAAATCAATCAGTTTTAGGACATCAAAAACTAATGTCGCATATAATATTAATATTAGCAAAAAAAAAAAGCAAAGTACGACTCTATAGTGTTTTCAGACCACGGTCTATTACACAGAGTTGCCCCTTCGTTGAAC